>CM059193.1:13440410-13527637 GCA_030323885.1 Branchipolynoe longqiensis | reverse complement strand
TTTCTAAGGAAACAGCTGCAGCAATTTGGATTGGACAAAATTACTGAGAATAGGATAGTATCTGATGCCTGGAGGACAGGAACTGTCAAAATGTACACATCCTATTTAAAGAAATGGGGTGTACATTGTTTGTTAATGAAAGTTAAGCCAACAAATCCAACAATTTCACAAGTAGCTCGTTTTCTTCGTTCTCTAGAGGATGAGGAGACTATCCTTTGGGTCGATTAATGCGGCAAGATGTGCGTTATCAATCATATTACCGAGAATTGATGGTGAAACAGTTGGAAAACATTATGTTCTTGGATATTTACTTCGTTCAATTTATCAAAGGAATCCTCCAAAACCAAAGTATAGTCGGTTTTGGGATGTGTCTGTAGTATTTAAGTTGTTTCAGGCTTGGCCTCACAACTCGTGGTTAGATTTAAAACAATTAGGTTTTAAGGTCGCGGTCCTGTTATTATTAGTAACCGGACACAGAGGACAGACGATTGTTGCTTTGTCTTTAACTGGATTAGAAATAGACAAGAAACAAGCTACGTTTGATTTAGCACAATTGCTTAAATCGAACACGTTAGGTGACCCTTTATCTACGGTTCACTTAGACTGTTTTCCGAGTGATCGGAAATTATGTGTTATGTCAGCCATACGGGCTTATATATCTAAGACAAAGGATTTACGTGCATCACAACAACTATTAGTGAATAGTTTATGAATACAGCGACCCAGCTTATTAAGTTACCAAAACCTAAAATTAGACAGGTCGCAGTCCTTATTGGGATAATGATATCGTATGCACCCGCTATTCTATACGGGAAGGCCCATATTAAATCTCTAGAAATAGATAAAAATTTAGCGTTAACACGAACTAAAGGGAATTTTGAGCGAAAGATGTTTATTTCGCAAGAAGGGCTACAGGATATTGGATGGTGGATGCAACACATAGCAAGTTCACCAAATCCAATCCGCATGGCGGAACCTAATACAGTAATTACTACTGATGCTTCGTTAGAAGGTTGGGGAGCTCATCGAGATGGGGTCACAACAGGAGGTAGATGGCTTGATGATGAAAAATCAGACTATATTAATGCAAGAATTGCGTGCTATTTATCTGGGCTTACGTAGTTTAGTAAAGATACATAAATCACAAGTTAGAATACTAACTGATAATACTACTGCCATGGCATATATTCGTAACATGGGTGGAACCAAATCAAAGCCTTGCAATCAGTTGTCTAAACTGATTTGGAACTGGGCACAGGCTCAACAAGTCTGGCTGACTGTAGCGCATATTCCAGGGTCACAAAATACACTTGCAGACTATAAAAGTAGAAATTTCCATGACCATTTAGAATGGTCTCTCTCTACACCTTTGTTTAATTTCATTTGTGAAAAATGGGGTACACCTGAAGTTGACTTATTTGCATCACGAAATAATAACAAACTACCTTGTTATGTTTCTTGGCATCCTGAACCGGAGGCTTGGAAGGTAGATGCATTTGCTATTACCTGGGAAAATAATTATTTTTATATTTTCCCACCGTTTAGCATTATCAGCCGAGTTGTCAGGAAAATCGGTCTGGAAAGGACACATGCGATACTGGTGGTGCCCGATTGGGACACGCAACCTTGGCTGCCAGCAGTTTCACAACTGGCAAAAGAACATATACGATTCCCAAGAAAACTCGGGAATCTGACACACCACGGACCGTTAGTGGTTCACGGCGACGTGTCAACGACGCCCCTATTGGCATTCCTTTTCTAAGGAACCAGCTGCGCCAATTTGGATTGGACAAAATTACTGAGAATAGGATAGTAGCTGATGCCTGGAGGCCAGGAACTGTCAAAATGTACACATCCTATTTAAAGAAATGGGGTGTACATTGTTTGTTAATGAAAGTTAAGCCAACAAATCCAACAATTTCACAAGTAGCTCGTTTTCTTCGTTCTCTAGAGGATGAGGGACTATCCTTTGGGTCGATTAATGCGGCAAGATGTGCGTTATCAATCATATTACCGAGAATTGATGGTGAAACAGTTGGAAAACATTATGTTCTTGGATATTTACTTCGTTCAATTTATCAAAGGAATCCTCCAAAACCAAAGTATAGTCGGTTTTGGGATGTGTCTGTAGTATTTAAGTTGTTTCAGGCTTGGCCTCACAACTCGTGGTTAGATTTAAAACAATTAGGTTTTAAGGTCGCGGTCCTGTTATTATTAGTAACCGGACACAGAGGACAGACGATTGTTGCTTTGTCTTTAACTGGATTAGAAATAGACAAGAAACAAGCTACGTTTGATTTAGCACAATTGCTTAAATCGAACACGTTAGGTGACCCTTTATCTACGGTTCACTTAGACTGTTTTCCGAGTGATCGGAAATTATGTGTTGTGTCAGCCATACGGGCTTATATATCTAAGACAAAGGATTTACGTGCATCACAACAACTATTAGTGAAAAGTTTATGAATACAGCAACCCAGCTTATTAAGTTACAAACCTAAAATTAGACAGGTCGCAGTCCTTATTGGGATAATGATATCGTATGCACCCGCTATTCTATACGGGAAGGCCCATATTAAATCTCTAGAAATAGATAAAAATTTAGCGTTAACACGAACTAAAGGGAATTTTGAGCGAAAGATGTTTATTTCGCAAGAAGGGTTACAGGATATTGGATGGTGGATGCAACATATAGCAAGTTCACCAAATCCAATCCGCATGGCGGAACCTAATACAGTAATTACTACTGATGCTTCGTTAGAAGGTTGGGGAGCTCATCGAGATGGGGTCACAACAGGAGGTAGATGGCTTGATGATGAAAAATCAGACTATATTAATGCACTAGAATTGCGTGCTATTTATCTGGGCTTACGTAGTTTAGTAAAGATAAATAAATCACAGGTTAGAATACTAACTGATAATACTACTGCCATGGCATATATTCGTAACATGGGTGGAACCAAATCAAAGTCTTGCAATCAGTTATCTAAACTGATTTGGAACTGGGCACAGGCTCAACAAGTCTGGCTGACTGTAGCGCATATTCCAGGGTCACAAAATACACTTGCAGACTATAAAAGTAGAAATTTCCATGACCATTTAGAATGGTCTCTCTCTACACCTTTGTTTAATTTCATTTGTGAAAAATGGGGTACACCTGAAGTTGACTTATTTGCATCACGAAATAATAACAAATTACCTTGTTATGTTTCTTGGCATCCTGAACCGGAGGCTTGGAAGGTAGATGCATTTGCTATTACCTGGGAAAATAATTATTTTTATATTTTCCCACCGTTTAGCATTATCAGCCGAGTTGTCAGGAAAATTGGTCTGGAAAGGACACATGCGATACTGGTGGTGCCCGATTGGGACACGCAACCTTGGCTGCCAGCAGTTTCACAACTGGCAAAAGAACATATACGATTCCCAAGAAAACTCGGGAATCTGACACACCACGGACCGTTAGTGGTTCACGGCGACGTGTCAACGACGCCCCTATTGGCATTCCTTTTCTAAGGAACCAGCTGCGCCAATTTGGATTGGACAAAATTACTGAGAATAGGATAGTAGCTGATGCCTGGAGGCCAGGAACTGTCAAAATGTACACATCCTATTTAAAGAAATGGGGTGTACATTGTTTGTTAATGAAAGTTAAAAGTAGCTCGTTTTCTTCGTTCTCTAGAGGATGAGGGACTATCCTTTGGGTCGATTAATGCGGCAAGATGTGCGTTATCAATCATATTACCGAGAATTGATGGTGAAACAGTTGGAAAACATTATGTTCTTGGATATTTACTTCGTTCAATTTATCAAAGGAATCCTCCAAAACCAAAGTATAGTCGGTTTTGGGATGTGTCTGTAGTATTTAAGTTGTTTCAGGCTTGGCCTCACAACTCGTGGTTAGATTTAAAACAATTAGGTTTTAAGGTCGCGGTCCTGTTATTATTAGTAACCGGACACAGAGGACAGACGATTGTTGCTTTGTCTTTAACTGGATTAGAAATAGACAAGAAACAAGCTACGTTTGATTTAGCACAATTGCTTAAATCGAACACGTTAGGTGACCCTTTATCTACGGTTCACTTAGACTGTTTTCCGAGTGATCGGAAATTATGTGTTGTGTCAGCCATACGGGCTTATATATCTAAGACAAAGGATTTACGTGCATCACAACAACTATTAGTGAGCTTTATAAGGCCACATAAAGCAATTTCACGAGACACCCTTGCCAGATGGACAATTACGGTGTTGAAATTGGCTGGAGTGGATACGAGCAAATACTCATCCCACTCAACTAGAGGTGCCATGGTCTCCAAGGCACGGTTGCTAGGTGTTTCTGTGAAAAGAATACTAGCGCATGCAGGCTGGAAGACGGCTAAGTCGTTTGCAAAACATTACAACAAGCGACTAGAAAAGCCTACCGGCATTGCAAAGCGCCTGCTCGCCAACTAACAAGAATAGGTGAGAACAAAAACGTTGAATATTATATAAGAATGGATGATATTAAGGATAAAAATGAATTATGTAAAGGTCTCCCTAGCCTGAGGCTAGCCTGAGGCTGTATACCGAGGTAAAATAGTATAGTTATACGAATCTTACCTGGGTATAGATGATGGATAACTGTTGTTTTCCCGAGGTATAAGCCTCGGGTAGACGTGGGCTAGGGCCCACCCACCACGCCCTGCCACGTCTATCCCGTTGGTGTACCGTTACGGGAAAATCATAGTATCCATTGTATTGAAAGATCATTTTTATCCTGAATAAGTAGGTTAAAATTGCTGGTACCTCACGTGCTTCCTTCTCCCTAGCCCACGTCTACCCGAGGCTTCTACCTCGGGAAAAAAAACAACAGTTATCCATCATCTATACCCAGGTAAGATTCGTATAACTATACTATTATATATATATATATATATATATATATATATATATATTATATATATATATATATATATCCAGATATAGTTTAGATAATATGATAGAATAATAGAGTCTTGTATCAGTAGCTGCAAGTTCTATCACCACACTGCAATTACATAAATACAATCAGAATAGTAATACAAGTTGCTACTTGAGGTAGAAAGCAGGGGCGTGGCCTGAAATAAACAAAATGTTAGCACAAAATTGTTTGCATGTGCTTGCAGGAACAAAAAAATGTAAGCACAATTCTTTTTTTAAAGCACATATCGAATCAATTAAAGGGGACACCCCTTACACCCCCATTACACCAAACTAGTTCTCAAAACATCCGACCCCGTTCTAAAACGGGGTAGAACGTGGTCGCCGACAATTTTGAGCATGCTCAAAGTTGTGGAGTACCCTTCCGTCCTTGCCCTTCCATGCAGTTCATAAAAAGTTAGTAAAACGTTGTTATTACATTCACTCCGTTCAACACAGTTTGAGCCTGTTCGGCAACATTTTCAAGAACGTAGTAAGAACTACTTTGGTGAGATGGGGGTATGAATGAGTATGGGTAAAAAATGTTGGTAAGAGAAATTGTTCGCATGCGCTTACAAGTTACAGTGTGACAATGTAGCTATGGCTCTGGCAAGGATTCCTCTAGGGCAGTGGGGGTCTGCTACACTCATATCATCAATGGTTTGGACACACTTTATTGTTTTAGTCCACGCAACCCTCGTCAGGCTCCTGGCCATGACATGGTGAGGGTGAAGCACATAACATCCAATACACACCGCAGGCTGTAGGATTTCATGGTAACGATTGTTACCGGTAACGTGTCGTTACCGTGC
Organism: Branchipolynoe longqiensis; assembly: GCA_030323885.1. Taxonomy (NCBI): domain Eukaryota; kingdom Metazoa; phylum Annelida; class Polychaeta; order Phyllodocida; family Polynoidae; genus Branchipolynoe; species Branchipolynoe longqiensis. Next base: position 13,521,887 of record CM059193.1, on the reverse strand, counting down.
TGGGGAAACTACGGAACCGAAATTGTGTTTCCCATGATATTAATGAAACGCAAGGCAATTGATTTAAAAAAAATTAAATGCTACAGATGGTTGTTTTCATTAAATTGTAGATGATTAAAGGTATATATATAATTTCTGCACAGGTGTTTTCAAAATATACTCGTACTAAATTTAATTAGCTGTTTCAAGAATGTGTACCAATCACCAATTTTACGGAACCGAAAAACAGTTACCCATGGGTTCCCATGAGTACCAGGCATGGAACCCAAAAAGTGTTTCCCATGAAATCTGAAATCCTCCAGCCTGCACTGGTATAGCTTCCGACATGTCGTAAAACATCCAAGTCACTCACTCAATACACACTGTGGCACAGACATACAGGAAGTGGTCCAGACGTCGTGGCCTAATCGGTACAACGCGGGCCTTGCGTGCTGGATATCGGGAGTTTGGTTCCCGGTCGAGTCAAACCAATGACTTATAAAATTTATACTTGTCACTTCCTAGTATGGCGCTCGACATTAATAGGATAGGGCAAGGACTGGTTAGCTCAGTGTCATTTACACATACATACATTTTTATTTTTAATTGTTAATTACAGTTAAGCAAAAAAGATGTCTTACACAAAATAAAAAATGAAAGAAGTTTTTACAAGGTTTTGGATAAATGCATGGTGTTAATGTCCAAATTTTCACTTTAGCACAAAATCATACAAGCATATTTTGATGCATTTTGTGGCATATATTAAATACATGTAGTATTGCTAACACGCTTATCACACACACAGGAAACAATAATTATTTGACTTGCTACCAAAAAAAAACCCCAAAACCCCAACTTATCACCATTATAACGTGGAAACCAAATATGTATTACCCAGTTTCAGAGATCGACTGTCTACTGCGTTTGGCCACCAGGAATCATATGTTTATTGATTCAAAGTAATTCCGGCATTATAGCCTATAGTGAAGGGTAGGGATGGGTGACCCCCTGCGCACTACTTCCGGCATTTAAACACGCCAGGTCGCAGCTCTTTTTTAAAGTGAAGATTTCGTCTTATTATGTAGCTTTAATAATGATATGATATTTGGGGGTGTGGGGGGCTCCCGGAGGGATTGAGGACTCTCTACTGAGATGTGCTGATGCACTTCCGGTGGAGCTCCACTTCCGGGTTGATTCCCAGTATGCCATGGCGAATGGCAAGCTGGATCTGTGCGAGCGCACCTCCACCTCCCCACCTCACCCCGAGGCTTGTGGGCATGCGCATAAGGTGCGACATTGAGGTGCTCGAGGGTGGCAGCTCAGGCGGCAGTTGGCGACGAGGAACTCGTCGATAAGGGGGGGGGGGGCGGCATGGGGATCAATACTCATGGGGGCAGTTGGCGCCAAATGGGTACTAACAAGACAGTCTCCCGCTCCTCTTCTCTCCTCTCTCCTCTCTCCTCTCATCTCATCTCATCTCATCTCATCTCCTCTCATCTCCTCTCCTCTCATCTTCTCTCTCCCTTATCTCATCATACATCTCCCCTCACTTCTCATCCTTTCCCCGCTCACTGTACATTCTGTCCTTCCTTCCCTTTCCTTCTCCTTCTCCAATTCCTTCTCCCTCCGCTCCCCATCCCTCCCCTCCCCCCCGATTCCCCTCGCCTATCCTCGCCTCTCCTCGCCTGCCCTCTCCTCTCCTCTCCTGCCCTCTCCTCTCCTTTCCTGCCACCTCCTCTCCTCTCCTGCCCTCTCCTCTCCTCTCCTGCCCTCTCCTCTCCTCTCATCTCATCTCCCCTCTTCTCCTCTCCACTCCTCTCCTCCACTGCCCTCCCCCCTTCCCCTCCCCTCCGCTCCCATCCCCTCCCCTCTCCTCCCCTCCCCTCCCATCTCTACCATGCCCGGCCGCGTTTGAGGACACCAGATAATATTAAAAACTCTCCCCCTTCATATCACCTGTGATGCTGTTATTCAAATACTGACTATCAACTCATTAGCCAATACTAAGGAAGAATGAAGACAAGTCACACAGATAAACAGTGGAGAAGTTGTGCTTTATTGGCATCAACTCCTGTCCACCTACCAGTGACCTATCATCCACATTCCTTACCTTCTGTCCACACAGTATCTCATTACTAAGTGCTTACAGCCCTTGGGACAGGAGTCCTATGGCTGTGTACACACTCAATTGGAATATCTGAATTTGCCTAGCATCAGACAGAGTGTCTGGGGTTCCTGCTCAAGAGTATGTGTGTCTCACTCAAGAGCCAGGAGGAGAGTGATCTCTCTTCAGTGTGTCTGAAGCAGAATCTTGAATAATTAATGAATCTCAAAATGAGGCTAGTCTGGTCAGAGAGCCAAGGTAGTGGAGGTGACTGGGCAGTCCCACAGTCAGCCAATCAGGCACCCTCACAGCTGGGGTGGGAGCCAACCCCCAGTGGAGGTGGCTGTCACTCAACTCAGCTGCAGGTGGTGCCCTGAGTGCATATGCAAATGAGGCTGTGGTGGGCCCTCCCCATGGTCACGGGTGAACAGGTAGTTGCAACAGTTACAATAGATCTCTGTTAATATGACTTTTTCTCCAATTGCACTCCTTATGGATGCATAGAGAAACATGTCAATAATCATGTACTGTCTTCTTATATAGGAACATCTCTTCAGTAATCTCAGGCATCATATATAACATATATTTCACATCACTTATTATTATGTACACTGGGAGTGGGATACTATTGCTTTTAGTTTACATAACATTGTCCCCACTCCGTCGCCCAACAATAATAATGCTCTCTGCCAATATATAATTCTTAACCGAAAATCCATATATTTTTTACAATGGGGCTAGTATGCATAGGGGCCACCAGGGGGCTAGTATGCATAGGGGCCACCATTGGGCTAGTATGCATACTGGCCACCAGGGGGCTAGTATGCATAGGGGGGTTTAGTGTGTACAGTAGTCACCAATGCGGGGAGGTGTAATGTGTGAAGGCTGGCAATATCTGGCCTGATACAGTTCAACCATTAAAGCAGCAGTGGACATTCGTGCAAATTGGCCACCATCTGGAGGATTCACAATACATTCTGACTAGCTCTTTGGGTTATGCTCCTAGCGTAACCCGAAGAGCTGTCCTGCTCGGCTGCTCAGAGAAGCCGGAGCGAGTGGGCCCAGTTCACAATACCACCAGGGCCAGTTAGTATGCACAATAGCCACCAGGGGCAGTTAGTATTCATAATGGCCACATGGGGAGGTAGTGTTCACAATGGCCACCAGGGTCAGTTAGTTAGTGTTCATAATGGCCACCAGGGGAGTTTGTATGCACAATGGCCACCAGGGGCAGTTAGTGTCCACAATGGCCACCAAGGTGAGTGTACACACTGGCCACCTGCGTACAGTGACCACCAGGCTGGAAAAGGCATTCACTTTGCGCGCAGTAATGAATCCCATTTCAAATGTGTTTTTGCCTCATTTTGAATCGCTCCCCACATTGCAATGTGATGCCAGTTCCGATATCCAAATACCTCTGGCACTAACTTGGTAACACATGGCCCTGTCAGTCACGTGACTTGAGCGTCTCCCTCCACCCCTGTTTGCCTCCCCATTTACCTTCCCTGGGCTCTGATATGGCAAGGTTCGGCTCGCTGTAACAAGTGGGGTTTGTGTTCTCGCAACATCTGAGATCAGGATGGCCACTTATTGACTTATTTCAGTGCGTGCTTTAGTGACAGCGTTAGAGTCCCTCCCTCCCCCCTCCCTCCATGAAGACAATATGTCCATCAGCGGTCTGATGCGATATCCTACTCAGTCATATTATCCTTCAACTTAACTTATTAAATAGATCCTTATCGCTGCCTAGCCTGGTTTGCTCAGTATCAGGATAATGTGACTGAATGGGATATCTGGTCATGGTGGTGATGGCCCAGTATTCCAGTCCTATCTTAGTAATGCCCAATGCCAGGTTAGGTAGTAACATGTATCAATTTTGTGGTTGGACTCGGCCAGGGTTCGAACTCCCGACCTTCCGCATGGGAAGCCTGTGCTCTACTAATTCCGACACCACGTCTTAGGATTGGGCAAGGACTGGTTTGCTCAGTGACAGGATAATGTGACTGAGTGGGATATCAGGTCATGGTGCTGCTGGCCTGGTCTTTCAGTGGGGCAGCACTATAAAGTCGCCATGAGTGCGTACTGTCACAAGTCAGTACCCATCCTGATATGACCTTAGATGTTGTTAGGACGTAAAACAACAACAAACACGTCTGGTGCACTGAATGGACGATCATACCTTTTCTCTTGTTGGTACATTAGTTGTTTAAGCAAGGGAAATTTCAATCGCGGACGATTAGTCTTCCTCATTCCACTGCTCCTTGCCCTATCCTAATAATGCCGAGCGACTGGCTAGGAAGCGACAAATATAAATTGTTAAGTCACCTTTCTGAAATGTTATCTCCGATTAAACTCATTATTCCCTCTAGTTTTCTATTCTATTTTCCTGTAGTTTTGTGTTGAGTTCTGTGGTTTTGGGTACGATGAAATGGATCTGAATGCCTACCTACAACAATAGTTCCTACCACTTCCACCAGGGGGCGTATTGGTGGTGGAAATCGTCTATTAGGGATCGGACGGGGTGGCCGAAACGGTAGAGCGCAGGCTTCCCCTGCAGAAGGTCTGGTGTTAGAATCCTAGCAAAGTCAAACCAATTAATAAAATTGATACCTAGCCTGGCGCTCGGCATTAATAGGATAGGACATGGACTGGTTAGCACAGTATCAGGATAATCTAAATGTGTGGAATATCAGGTCATGGTGCCAGTGGCCTGGTCTCTGAGTGGGGCAGTACTATAATGTTGTCATGACTGCGCACTGTCGGTACCCATCCAAATATGACCTTAGTTGTTGCTAGGACGTAAATAAACAAATAAACAAATAAAATGGTCTATTAGACAGCCCAACTGTGATGCCGGTCACCCGTCCCACCTGGCAGACTCACCATTCCATAATCAGCTCGACCTATCAGCCCCCTCTGAGGTTATCTCACCCCGCCACAGTCGGTCTCATCTGGGCCGCGTTCAGGGTCCGTCTTCGAGTCGTCTCCGCGATGCTTTTTGGCTTATTTTGTTCAGGATGCGTCTCCGAGACGTCTCCCTTTTCAGATAGGAGACAAAAAGCGCCTCGAAAATGGCTGCTGTATTCAGTGGTTTCAGCCAATCAGAGCGCTTGTTTTTCATTGCAAATAGCTGTCGCCTATGGGGGTGGCCATTTTCGAGGCAACTAACTGCTTTTGCCGTTCAGACTATCGTGACGTCAGGGATTTCCCTGAGACATATCGGAGGCGTACCCTGAACACGGCCCTGGTGTCGTGCATATATCATTATGAGCTGGCTTTGTGTCCACCCCGCCCTCACCACCTTCATTCCAACAACACTGGGACCAGTTGCGGTGGCCGAATCGATAGAGCGCAGGCTTCGCGTGTGGAAGGTCAGGAGTGAAACCAATGACTTACAAATTGATACTTGTGACTACGTAGCCAGGCACTGGGTGCAGTGGCCGAATCGGTAAAGCACGGGCCTTGCGTGCGGGAGATCGGGAGTTTGGTTCCCGGTCGAGTCAAACCAATGACTTATAAAATTGACACTTGTCGCTTCCTAGCTTGGGGCTCAGCATTAATAGGATAGGGCAAGGATTGGTTAGCTCAATGTCAGGATACTGTGACTAAGTAGGATATTGGGTTAGTGGCCTGATTTCCCAGTGGTGCACCACTAAAAAGTCACCATGAGTGCACACTGTCACAAGTCATTACCCGTCCTGATATGACCTTAGATGTTGCCAGGATGTAAAACTTCAACAAACAAACCAATAACATAGTGTAAAGACTAAATGGTAGTATTTTGCCAAAGTCGAAGCCAAAGCTCGGTTAGACCAATGATCGGTTAATCCAAACAAATTTCTAGGGTCCCTTCAAGTTTGGTTTAACGGGGTTATACTGTAGTAGGGGATGGGAGGGCAGAGGCGGACAGGGGGCGCATGTTAGTACCAGTTTGCCTCCAACTGCCCCGATGAGTATTTATCCCCACCCCATTCCTTTATCGTTGATTTCCTCATCGGTGTAACGCGTCTGCCAACTGCTGCCTGAGCTGACACCCACGGGCACCCTAGCGTCCCACAAAGCAGCACCTTATGCGCACGCCCACAAGCCTCTGGGTGAGGTGAGGAGGAAAGGAGCTGCGTGTGCACACAGACCCAGCGTGTCAGTTACTGTGACATACCGGCGATCAACCCGGAAGTGGTGCTCCACCAGAAGTGTATCAGCGCATCCCAGTGATGAGGCACCTAGTAGGATCCAGAATTACATTTGAGTTATAGGTCATTCGCAGAAACGATACCACATTTTTGATTCCCGCATTATATTATTAATTATTTTGCCTTCTTTTTGCGGGGTAGTAAGTTAAATAGTTATTGTTGGTTATGTATTAAGTATGTTAGCAATACTACATGTATTTAATCTATCCCGCATAATGTATCCAAAATATATTTTTATGATTTTTTGTTAAAGTGAAAATATGGAAATTTGCATATCGAAACCATACATCTGTACCAAAACATTTTTTCCCAACCTTTTTTCTTGTAAGAAAGAATTGTTTTGGTTTAACTGTAATCGTTAAAATCTTGATTGAATTTGTTGTATGTGTTAAAATGATGTTATGTTGTGTGTTAAAATGATGTTATGGATGGATGTCACACAGTACATTTTAACAGCGTTCTCTATTTATATAAGATCAAAATACAAAATTGAAGAATAACAATTTTAATTCAGACATGCACAACATATAAACCTTCATATTGTGATGGCCCATGGTCTTCCACACTACCACACACTCACGGAAGAACGCCAAGATTTAGTACAGTACGCTTGCAACTGGTTTATTTGCCAAACCTATCCGCTCTCCGCGGCGTAAATAGTCAACTGACCCGCCCCCTAACTCGCCAGGTCCCACGTCGCCTCTAGGTTGGTGGGGGGGGGGGGGGTGCTAGCCACACGCAGTAGAGGCCAGCCCAGTTGGGATTCTCCCCGGTGGCTAGCGTGCCGCCACCTAGCACAGTTCAGTGTAACTGCGTAGGTGTGCGGCGTAGTGTCTGCCGCCACTGCGTGGTAGTGGGACTCATGTATAGACTACTACAATATGAATATGGATTCTGCTATTATTTAGAATATTTTCTGCTATTATTTGGAATGTTTTCATTTTCGGTTTCACAAAAGTGGCACAGTTTCTGAGAATGATCCATATATGATTGTTGTTTGTTTGTTGTTGTTTTTTTGTCCTAGCAACATCTAAGGTCATATCAGGGCGGTCCATATATGAACAACTACCTAATGTGACACCCGCCACCTGCTTACCCCCTGTAATGCTAGTACCTATCATAAATAACTAAGACCCACCAAGCAGAAAGTCTGCATATATCTTAGAAACCCTACCGGACGCGGTGGCCGAATCGGTAAGACAACAGGCTTCCCTTGCAGAAGGTCAGGAGTTTATATCCCAGTCTAGTCAAGCCAATGACTTACAAAATTGATACTTGTCGCTACCTAGCCTGACGCTGTACTTTTTTCTTTTTTCTTTTTTTAAATTTGTTTATTGAGGCTGTATTTATACTGTCCATAGCATATAAGACCGGGTACCCAGGCTTGTTCTCAATGCTGGCCAGTTGTAGTGTTGGTGTTATCTTACCACACATTACTAGGATAGAGAAAGAACTGGGTAGCTTGGTTGGTTGATTGTTGGAGTTTTACGTCCTGGCAACATCTAAGGTCATATCAGGACGGGGTAGCTCAGTATCAGGATAATATGACTGAGTATTAATATTAAGTCAGTTTATTAGAATATGCCTGTAAATAAACACCTCAAGGAAGCCATGGGCCAGATGAGTCTTTCAAGTATCAGGTAATTCTCGTGACCTCTCGTCAGTCTTGGCCTAGTTCTGTGAGTGGTACCCCTGTGCTACAGGTAAACCAAGCTCATGGCGGACTGGTGCCAGTGTATCTGACTTTGATTATCACGTGATGATAATGTGATGGGTCGCAACTTGGCTTCAGCAACCATACGGGGTGGCCAAATGAGTTGAGAGCACGCCACTCATTTTGGTAGGTCATGGGATTCAAATCCTGGCCAAGTCAAACTGATGACATAAAAATTGATACAGGTTGCTACCTAGCTTGTCAGTCGGCATTACTAGGATAGGGCAAGGAGGCGTGGAATGAGGAAGACTAGTTTCCATGATTGAAATTTCCTGTGCTTAAAGCTGCATAGTGCGATGAAAATATCAAATTTTCAAAACCAAACCAAATATCTAGATTTGATTTTACATATCTAACTTAGATACTGATGCACTTATTAAGCATTTGTTTCTGCGTAGAAGGCAATACTGGGTCAATTTAACAGAACCTGTTACTGCAGAAGTCTATGGTGTCAGAGTTTTGGCAAGCCTGCCAAAACTAATTTTCCATGTTTGCACTCAAAATATTTCAAAAGTTTAATATTAAAAATAAAAGTAACTTTGAACTAATGTAGTGATCGATCTAATATATTTATCTCAGAAACAAATACAGAAATTCAAAACCATCGGGCTATGTACCTTTAATCAACTAATGCACCAAAAAGAAAAAAGCTGACTGAAGACAGGCATACTTTTCCAAAATTACATTGATTGTTTGCACTTTAGATATCTCTGAACATTTGTAATAAAAGTTACCCCAAACTAAAATAGAATAGGTCACATTAATATATTTATATTATATAAAAAATCTTGTTTTTTTAAGCTGACAAAAACCAACGGATTATGTGCCCCACCCTGCCAACTCCTTGCCCACTGATTCGCCTGCAGACTCAACTAAGTCGCGTTTGGTAGATCATGCGATTTGAACTCACAGGTTCGAATCCAGGTCGAGTCAAACCAATGATTTAAAAATTGATACTTGGCGCTTCCTAGCCAGGTGCTTGGTATTATTAGAATATGGCATGGTTTGCTCAGTATCAGGATAGTGTGACTGATTGAGTGGGATATCGGGTCATTGTGCCAGCAGCCTATAGTCTCCTAGTGGGGCAGCATTATAACGTCACCATGAGTGTGAACTGTCACAAGTCGGTTCCCGTCCTGATATGACCTCTTAGATGTTGCCAGGACCTAAAACTCCAACAACCAACCAAGCCGCGGGCAATATGTGTTGTGTCGGCGGCTGCCTGACTGGTTAGAGGCCAGCATAAAGTGGCACCATTCATCAGAGGAGGCGGGGAGGGGGGGGGGGAGGGGGGGGGGAGAGAAAAGGGAGGGGGGGAAGAGAAGGGAGGATATGCGTGGAAGCGGTGTAGTGAGAACATTTCAGAACTGGGCCACTCAAATTCACACAGATCGTGGGCACAAGTCGGGCATGGCTGGGCGGGACACGCTCGGGGTTTTGAAGTTAAAGGCCCTGTCGCACTACGATGTACGGCGTCAGCGCGTTAGAAAATTTGCCAGTACGTCGGCATTCGGTGAACTTTTCAGCGGCGGAGGGTCAAAATGGGCGTATACACAATGTACACAAAACGTACGTAATGTATGCAGAACTTATCTGACGTATTGCTAGCATATGAGAGCGTTCATGTGCCTCGCAAAACCTTTGCAAATCGCTCGCATATGCTCATGGAATGCTGACCAACTTTACATACATTACTCCATCGCTAGAAGTACGGCGTATATGTTAAATACTCTGGAGATATGGCAGGCATATGTTCGAAGTACATTAGGAGTATGTAATGCATCCATTGGCAGTACACGGACTACATGTTCCCACTGGCTGAAGGTATGGCTAACCTGCAGCAACGTATATACCAACATATCCCTAACTTACTCCCAACTTACCCTGACTTATCCTGAACATACACGCAGCATACGTTCAACATATGAGCCACATGTCGACACACATTGACAATTTTGAGCATGCACAACATTTTGTCAGAGCGACGATGTAAAACGACGTATACCGACGTATCCAGAACGTATACACCGTATGCCCAATGTACACATAACATATGACGACATATGCCGATGTGTTGGTCGAAAATCACATATGTTGGCGCACGTTGAGGTGATACATCGTAGTGTGACAGCCCCTTAAGTCTGACTCAAGTCCGCAACCCAAGTCCTCAGGACCTGGCGCGGTGCCTAATCGGTAGAGCGCGGGGCTCGCATGCGGACGGTCGGGAGTCCGGTTCCCGGTCGAGTCAAACCAATGACTTTAAAATTGATACTTGTCGCTTCCTGACCTGGCGCTCAGCATTATTAGGATAGGGGAAGGACTGGTTAGTTCAGTGTCAGGATAATGTGACTGATTGAGTGGGATATCGGGTCATGGTGCCGGCGGACTGATTTCCTAGTGGGGCAGCACGATAAAGTCGCAATGAGTGTGCACTGTCACAAGTCGGTAACCATCGTTATATAACCTTAGATGTTGCCAGGACGTAAAACTCAAGCAAACAAACCAACCCAAGTGCTCAGGCCTTGTTTCAGTTTAGCGTCCAGGTTCTCGCTGTCTCTCTGAGAGTGTGCACTATTTGTACGCAGGTCCATATGGGCCAGATATTGATGGTGTTAGCAGAATGCCTCCATAAATCAATCCTACCTGGCAACGACTTAACAAATCTACGTGTGTGTTGGGGATTTATCGGTGCGTGCGTGTGTAAGGGGATGTATTTGTGTGTCTGTGTGGGTGGGGGGGGGGGAGTGTTGTGTGAATATAGGGGATTTATCGGTGAGCGCATGTGTGTAGAAGATGGGCGGGTGTGTGTGTGGGGGGGGGGGTACTTATGTGTGTGTGGAAGATGGGAGGGGGGAGGAGGGAGGGGGCTGGCTGGTAAGGATGGATGATGGGCCTGGGAGGGTGCTTCAGAGAAGATTTAAGCTTGAACAGTTTGTGATATACAACGAATTATACGAGTATAAATGTATGGAAGATGTACATATTGTCGCATTGGCCATTGCTGACTGATTATTCAGCTCCTGGTGGCGCCACCACACAGCGTCCAACCTGGACTAGGTTTGAACCATTGCTAGGCTTTCATGCCGTCTTATCATCACAAATAGTGGAGGTTCATTCAGGTGAAAAAGGAAGCGTAGGACTTCTGTGTCAACTTAGGATTTGAAAAACAATATTCAAGGTCAGATGCTCCAGTGAGCTTGTGCGTTTAAAAGGAAATGAACAACTTAGGTTAGGATGAAACCAAGTACTGTCTGTAAGGTTAAAAGTTGCATAGTCCGATAGTTTTGAGTTTCTCTCATTTTCTGAGATAAACATATCAGGGTGTTCATTATAATGTTCCTTACTTTAGTTTGAAGTAACTTTTTTTTAATTTCGCTAACTTTTGAGATATTTGAAAAGGAAACATGCTAAATTAATTTTGGCAACCTTGTCAAAACTCTATCACCATAGGCTTCTGCAGGAACAGGTTCTCTTAATTGACGCAGTATCCCCTTATATGTGATGACACATGTTTAATAAGTGCACCAGCATCTAAGTTAGATATGTAGAATCAAATCTAGATAATTGTTTTAGTTTTGAAAATGTTATGTTTTCAACAGACTATGCAGCTTTAATTCCCAAAGAAGGAACAACCAAGGCAAAGACAGTGTTTGACTCACTTCTGTCTATTTGTGTCTCAGTGACAGTGACGTGATGACAGTAATACGGTCTGGCAGTGTCTCAATGACAGTGAGATGACCTGGCACTAGTGACAGTGTCTTGGTGACAGTAGTACAGTTTGACAGTGTCTCATTGGACGGTCTGACACTAGTGACGCGGCGACCGTAATACGGTATGACAGTGTCTCCCTAACAGTGGCATGGTCTGACAGTGTCTCAGTGACAGTGACACGGCTTGGCAGTGACTCAGTGTTAGTGGCTCGGTGAGAGAGTCTCAGTGACAGTGTCACTCTCTGAGTGTCACTCACGGTGACAGTGTCACTCACGTTGACAGTGTCACTCACGGTGACAGTCAGTGAGCCCACCTCTACCCCTCTATCTGTCTCCTCTGTTGCAGCGCTGAGTGTGGACGGCGCGCTGAACCAGTCGCCGGCGCGCGGGTCTCCCCGCTCCCCGAGCCGCCACAGCTTCACCATGCCCCGACCCGTGTCCGACGGCGGCCGGCCCGCCTTCAGCTACAGCCCCAAGCAAAGTCCGCAGGCGCCACGCAAAGCAGGTGGCGCCACCGGCACGCCCGTCAAGAACGGCAACCACACACAGAGCCCCCAACTGGCCGCGCGCGGGAGCCCAGGTCCAGGTGAGTGACTTCCCCCTTATTTAATAATATTTGTATAATCCATTATGTGCTATGTAATTTATTATATGAATATGAATATAAATATGGAGCATATCCATCTCCTGCTATTTATTGTTATTATTTATTTGTGGCCGAATTAGTAGAGCGCGGGCCTCACATGCGGGAGATTGGGCATTTGGTTCCTGATCGAGTCAAACCAATGATTGGGCATTCGCTTCCCGATCGAGTCAAACCTATGACTTATAAAATTGATACTTGTTGTTTCCTAGACTGATGCTCGGCATTAATAGGATAGGCCAAGTACTGGTTAGCTCAGGGTCAGGATAATGTGACTGAGTGGGATATCGGGTCATGGTGCCAGCCTCCTAATTTCCCAGTGGAGGAGCACTATAAAGTTGCCATGAGTGTGCACTGTCACAAGTTGCTACCTGTCCTGATATGACTAGATGTTGCTAGGACATAAAATAAACAAACATGTTATGCTTTACTGCTATGCTATTTCGATGTACCTGCCGGCCTTTCTGTCCCTGTACTTGGGCCACCTTTTAAGGTGGTTTGGCACCAAGCTGGTCATTTTCAGACAGATCGAACATGCTGGAGAAGATCATTCGTTGAAGATTCTTTGCGTAAGCATAGGAGTATTTATGCATAATATATGGCAGAATGTGTTGAGTGCCAGGCTTCCACTTTGGTGGGCCATGGGATATTAACCCTTAGGTTCGAACCCTGGTTGAGTCAAACCAATGACTTTAAACAAATGTTTACTTGTCACTACCTAGCCTGGCGTTCAGCAATACTAGGATAGGGCAAGAGCAGTGGAATGAGGAAGACCAATTGTCAGCGATTGAAAATTATTCTGCTCAAGGAACTGAAATTGCCCTGCTTAATCTACAATTAGGAAACAAGGCAAACCGAGTAGATTAGTTGAAGATGTATGTCTGCCCCTACAAATATTTTCTGTCTGGCCCTGAAAATATTTTCTTCACTGATACTGACAATCTGTCGCGAACATTTAGTGAGGTGGTGGTACCACCAGTCATAGTTGGAGGTGATGTTGGATGAGATAAAGACAGGCTAGATTGGATGGTGAGTGCGATACAGACAACTTCCATTATTCATACTCGTATAATCCTTATGTATGATATACAATATATATAATATATAATTATGATTAAAATTACTCAAAATAGAATATCCAAACGACAGGAAGACAAATTTGGATTCTCTCACCGCTCTCCCCCTCTGCTCTCCCCTTCTGCTCTCCCCCTCTGCTCTCTCCCACTTCTCTCCTACCTTGCTCTCCTCCCACTGCTCTCCCCCCACTGCTCTCCTCCCACTGCTCTCCTCCCACTTCTTTCCTCCCACTTCTCTCCTCTCACTTCTCTCCTCCCACTGCTCTCCTCCCACTGCTCTCCTCCCATTTCTCTCGGTTATTGCTCTCCTCACCGCTCCCCCCCCCCCCCCCCCCCCACTGCCCACCACCTCCGTGTCCTACACACAAGGTGCACTCTTATAATGGACATGTCCATTCCTCCTACTATGGCCAGGCTTGGCCTCTGACACCAGTAGCCTTACCACATGACCCCTGACCTCAGGGGGTCAGGAGTGACCAGCTGCTGTCCATGCCGTCACAGATTTTGACGGTGTATTAGGCTTTCCCTGGCTAAAAGCATTGCTTTTCCACACCTGCGGATACGCATGTGACATTCTAGTCAGTAATGTCTGCGTCTGCGCAACCGGTGAAGCGTTTACATTGCTTCCCTGCTGTTGCGTTGACAGCGCATGCCTCGCCATGGTCTGTGCAACTGAAGTATGCCTATTTTTAGAAGCATTTCCTACCCCGACTGGCAGCCCTAGGTTTACGTGTGGCGAATCAACACGTACGCCATGGTTATAAGAATTGACACGAGAAGGCGTCACAGCATTCAGAGCATGAATTGCTGAATGCTCAGAAATACCACTGCCTAACGACAAATTATCCATGCATTTTCTAAGAGACTTAATCTCACCCTGAATAGTCTTCAGAACCTGACTATCTGAACTAGAGGATTTAGAACCTCTCTGAGAAGAAAAAGACTTGGAAAAATCTAAAGAAGTACTGTTTAGACTATCCATTTGCTCACAAATAACTAAATTACCAAGATGTGATTTAGCACGTCTCTGCTGCCTAACAACAGACCTATCACTGAGTATAGACATTTCAAAGGCTTCTTCAAGAGTTTTTGGTCGGTTTGTCTCCACGTACCACATGGTATTATCATCAAGTAAGGAGTTAAGAAATCTAGAAAGGAGTATCTCGAAGGTATTAGTACCAAAAACGGCAGGAGGAAGATTCCAACATTTAGCTGCAGCAGTTTTGAACCGCTGACAGTATGCAGCTACTGTTTCCCCTTCAATTTGCTTCATAGCCATCACTATCCCTTTTAAATGACTACGTTCATCTGCTGTCAGTAGAGTAGAAGCTATTACTTCCTTTATTTCATCCCAGGACTTAGCATTTTTATGCTGAAAAGTAGTAAAGAGAACTTCATGCAATTTACCTGTTGCATTCGACAAAGCAAAGCGGATTATGTCTAAGTTTGAAACATCGGCCAGAGTCCCAATACGTTCTATTAAATCTATCCATTTGCGCAACGCTTCCACTGCTCCTTGCGCTATCCTAGTAATGCCAAACGCTAGGCTGGGTAGGAACAAGTATACATTTTTATGTCATTGGTTTGACTCTTTTAGAAATAATGTTTGCTTCATTTGCTGCTTTGTTCCCCATCCGAGCTTTCAGTAGTCTGTTGCGTCTGTTTGATGTAATAGACTACATCACGGTTCCAGCAGCGCGGTGCATTGTGGGATGCATCAGAGCAAAACAAAGCTGCGAGAAGCACATGGCACATGCTAATACACCGGGTGCAGGTATGAAATGTGCTAGTTTCAGCTCATCTCATCTCTTGTTTGAAACATAGAATACCAACTAAAAAAATATATATAATAAATTAAGATATTAATCTTTTATCCAGCATTGCATTTACATCAATATAATATGCACATCTTATGCCATGTGCATTTAGATTAAAACAAATCTAGGCACTTAGACTAGTTTTAGAGCCATAGCCAGAGTCAGTTTTATTTATTTTATTCATGTTTTTATTTATATTCTATGGTTAATGACATATGTAGAAATATAAAATGAGTAGGGTTAATCAGTTATTGGTTATATATTTCTTTGAAACAAGTTTTTGTTGACCCATTTGACATTTTAATATTTAGAACAAGAATTACTTCTGACTAATCAATGGTGATGTAAACATCAGCCTGTAAAGTGATTGAAATTGTATGTTTCTTAGCTCAAAATGCTTAATTATGGAGAGCTGTGTCATAAACATATTCATTATATTATTATATTGCATCCTTCCATCCATGTTTATGTCCAATTGTTATGTATTTCTATTTATTTGGAAAAAAATGCCAGTTTTGCCCTACGCGTATCGGCAAAACTCAATGGGTGTATGCCTTTGCTTTGCTCCCAAGGCCGTTTTCAGCGCATGCGCAGTCAGAACCGTGATGTAGTCTATTGTGCACCGTCAGGTGGCAGCACCATAGTGCAGTGACTGCAACGCTCCCTACCCGCTTTAGGGAATACCAGCGCTGCTGAGTGTGACTGGTCCAGGTGTGCACTGGTCACGTGACACTGTGGATGGGGGAGGAGGGGGGCTGATATATTTGATCGTTGTGTGTATGGACAGTGTCCGGTATGCCCCTGCTGAC
Organism: Branchipolynoe longqiensis; assembly: GCA_030323885.1. Taxonomy (NCBI): domain Eukaryota; kingdom Metazoa; phylum Annelida; class Polychaeta; order Phyllodocida; family Polynoidae; genus Branchipolynoe; species Branchipolynoe longqiensis. Next base: position 13,505,842 of record CM059193.1, on the reverse strand, counting down.
CACACTCACGGGACACTGACCACAGTCACGTGACCCTGGCCACGCACATAATGTCACATGACACACTCACTAAGGCCGCAACCGGGCACGGTGGCCGAATCGGTAGAGCGCGGGCCCCGCATGCGGTTCCGGTAAAGTCAAACCAATGACTTACAAAATTGATACTTATCACTTCCTAGCCTGATGCTCAGAATTAATAAGATAGGGCAAGGACTGGTTCGCTCAGTGTCAGGATAATATGAGTGGGATATTGGGTCATGGTGCCGGTGGCCTGATTTCCCAGTGGGGCAGCACGGTAAAGTCACCATGAGTGCACTGTCACATATCATCCTGATATGACCTTAGATGTTGCCAAGACATAAAACTCAAATAACCAACCACTAAGGCCATCAAGCTCTTCTCTCAAGCTCCAAATCTAGTTAGTTCCCAGAATGGATGGGATGGATACAGCGACCACTTTCAGAAGGTTCTGGGTTCGATGCCAAGGCAAATCAAACTTGGATTTATCACCATCTCGCTTAGTGCTTGATGAGCAAGGATGTCACGATTATGTCCCCTGAGTGGGGGGATATTATATCATGGTTGGTTTGTTTGTTGGAGTTTTACATCCATGCAATATCTAAGGTCATATCAGGATGGGTACTGACTTGTGACCGTGCACACTCATGGTGATTTTATAGTGCTGCCCCACTGGGAGACCAGGCTGCCATCACCATGACCCGATTTCCCACTCAGTCACATTATCCTGATACTGAGCTAACCAGTCCTTGCTCTGTCCTTGTAATGCCGAGAGCCAAGCTAGATAACGACAAGTATACATTTTGTAAGTCATTAATTTGACTCGACCGGTATTCGAATACCCAACCTTCCGCAGGTGAAGCCTGTGCTCTACCTATTCGGCCACCGCGTCTGCTTCATATCATGGTGCCAGTGACACTGCCTATCTGTCTGGCAACACTATGTGTCTGGCATGAGTGTACAGTGTCACGAGTTGATACCCCAGATGTTGCTGGGAAGGAAACCCGGATCACTCACCATTCATTATCTTTTACCTGCACACCAAGGTCCTCATTGGATGGTCGAGTGGTTGTCTGTTAGGGTGTTTCTGGTACCTCCGCCAATTGCCTTTGATCCGTTACTTTTATTGGTATCTATCTATCACCATAGTGGCTTTGTTGTTAGTTCTCTGCTCAATCCACCACCCACTTCTTCTTGGTTGTCCATCGGTCAGTTGGAATGTAAATTCTGCCAGCCAACTCTGATGAATGACAACCATTGACATTGAAGCTGACTCGGACTACTTCAAGTATATTGTCTATGAGGTGTCATCTGAAGTTCTGGGCGTTAAGACTTGCAAGCATCAAGACTGGTTTGATGAAAATGACGAGAAGATTTAAAAAACTGCTAAGCGTCAAACACATCTCTCTCATAACCTGGCTGAACGATGACAAATCTGAGGTAAAGAATGCTGACTACTACAAAAAGAACCCCGCAGCGCCGTTCAAAGGAAACAAAGAGATGTGTGACTAATGGTGGAACCCCAAAGCAAACAAACTTCAATTGTTTGCAGATGAAAATAACACCAAGAAATTCTATGATGCACTGAACACTGCATATGGTCCAACTTCAAGCGGTTCCTCTCCCTTGATGAGCTTGGACGGTGAAACTCTGCTGACAGAGAAGAAACAGGTTCTAGATCGATGGGAAGAACACTTCAAAGCCCTCCTGAACAGACAATCTATCAATGATGAAGAAGCAATAGATCGTTTACCTCAGCTTGAAATCCAAGAGATGTTAGCTCTTGAATCTACACTAAACAAGACTGTGCAGGCAATCAAGGCTCTCAAGTTGTAAAGCCGCTGGATCTTATGCAATACCAGCTGAAGTGTACAAATATGGTGTCATACACCTGGTACACTAATTGACCAAGTCATTCAACAACATGTGGGATAATGGCGTAATACCTACAGAGTATAGAGATGCCTCCATTATACACCCTTACAAGAAGAAAGCCAACAAGGTCATATGCAACAACCAACATGCGATTTCTCTGTTGGTGATTGCAGGCACAATCCTTGCTAGGATATTACTGAGCCGCTTCATCAAATTCATCTGGGAACTACTTTTGCCTGATAGTCAATGTGGGTTTAGGAAGGGCCGTGGTACGACCGACATAATAATTTAATGTTTGTATCTCGTCAGATGCAGGAGAAGTACCAGGATCAGAACACTGATCTATACTTCGCCTTTGTTGACCTACCACCTGATTTTTGAGCGAGTGGTACAGGCAAGAGGCTGAGTCAGGACAGCTGAATAGGCCAGGTGGCAGCACCAGGCAAGGCAGACGAGGGCCTGCCCATTCACTTGAGTTGTCGAGTGTCAATAGTTGTGAAGGGCCATTTAAGGTGCCAAGCAGAGACACAGTTCAAGGATAATCAGTTTACGGATAATTATACTCGTATAATGCTTATACAGCACATAATTTTCCTGAGACCGCCTAGATGGAAATGGTTTAGCTGCTTAGTATGACGAGGGGAGTGGGACGTAGGTCAGACGGTTGCGTGTCCAACTGTGTAGGTGTGGGTCATCCGATCATCCTGCTCAGTGGACCCATTTGCAGTTTGAGCTATTTTCCATTTCAGCCAGTGGTCCACAACTGGTTCATCAAAGGCTGTGGTATGTGCTGTCCTGTCTGTGGGAAAGTGCATATAAAAGACCCCTTGCTGCTTATCGGAATGAGTAGCCTATGTGGCAGCAGCAGGTTTCCTATAAAGAAATGTGTCAGAATGACCAAATGTTTGCCGTCCAATAGCCGATGATAAAAATCAATCTGCTCTCGAGGCGTCGTTAAATAAAACAAACTTTTTTCTTAGTATGGCGATGGTATATGTCGTCCATGATTCATCAGCAAGCCTGTGAGAGCTACAGCTGTGCATACTTGAAGCTTAGTGTGAAGCATGCGGCCTCGTTTATCCCAGACTTGATTGCATACTCTCCCAAATGCAGCACTTGCCTTAGAGTTAGATAGGCGCCGAGTAATTTAATCATCAATATATGAACATTGCTAGGTAGTAAACTTGTCAACCACATTCAAAGTTGTTCCGTCTGTGGTTAATTTTGGGGGAGTGTATTGTTTTCCTGGGGCCGCTTCCGGTTGGTGCATCACTTCTGTCTCCTGATGACCCACTGCTGACCCATCACTGATCGACCCACGCTTGTGTTGCAGACAGAGACAAGAGCCGGACTGGCCTCAAGGTGGCGCCACTGCAGCCGTGCGGCGGGAGCCAGGTGTACGGGCACGGGCCTGAGCAGCTCGGCGGGTGCTCCACACCGCCACCCTACTTCACAAGTGAGTCGCTCCTCCTCCTCCTCCTCCTCCTCCTCCTCCAACTCATCCATCTCCTCTCTCCTCTCTCATCTCTCCTTTCTCCCGTCTCTCCTCTCCTCTCTCTCTTCTCTCTCCTCTCTCTCTCCTCTCTCATTTCTCTCTCCTCTCTCTCTCCTCTCTCACTCCTCTCTCCTCTCTCTCTCCTATCTCCTCTCTCCTCTCTCTCTCCTATCTCCTCTCTCCTCTCTCTCTCCTCTCTCTCTCCTCTCTCCTCTCCTGTCTCCTGTCTCTATCTCCTCTCTCCTCTCTCCTATCTCATCTCTTCTATCTCATCTCTCCTTTCTCCTCTCTCCTCTCTCCTCTCTCCTCGCTCCTCTTTCCCTCCTGTCATTTCTCCTCGCCCATATCCTCTCTTCATCCTGTCCCCTTCTCCTCTTACTCCTTCTGTCCCTCCTGTCCTTCCTCCTCCTCCCCTCTCCATCCTATCGTCATTCTGTCCCTGTTCCCGCTCCTCCTCCTCCTCCTCCTCCTCCTCCTCCTCCTCCTCCTCCTCCTCCTCCTCCTCCTCCTCCTCCTCCTACTACCCCTCCCTCCCTTTCTACATATATATGTTACTGTCATTTGACACATTTAACCATTACGAAAAATTACCCGAGTGTGTGTTTTATACCAATATTTAATTTGTGGATACTTCAGCAATTTAAGTTTGTTTTAATTTTCTTTTATTACGAAACCCAAAATGATAAATTGACTCACTTTTGGCTGCCAATATCTTGCTACCGACAGGACAATTACTAATTTTTATAATTGCACTTTACTAAGTATTATTTTATTTTTCGTATTATTTTCAAATTTCTGGTCCTAAATGTAAGATAAATACAAATTGCAATACAATACTGGATATAACATTTCTAAATAGATACCATCTAAGTAAATAAAAGTAATTAATGTTACTAACTCACCTTGTACGGGTAAAGGATCGATATAAATATTTTTATTTGAATTGAATTGAATTTCCCCTGACTAACTCTCCAGTCCAGTTTATTGTACACATGTAGTTCTCGTCTGTTCACGCAGATTCCGCCAGGATTCACGTCAAGATCCCAAACTCCTGCCTCGCCAGCGAAATCTGGAGATTGTTTGAATTTTAACAATTTAGATTGCAGACTTTGGAAAATCCTTGAACCTCCCTACAGTTTCTGAAAGGCAACATCGTCTATGAAAATATGTATTTACAAATTCAGCTAAAAATGTGTGGTTTTGTTTATAACTATATATTGTCTATATATTGTCTACTTAAAGTTGCATAATCTGATGAAACCATACTTTAAAATGAAACAAAGAAAAGTATTTTTTCTAATTGAGATCAATTGCTTCTGTTTGATTAGATTAGTTGGTGCCCTTATTAAACATATATTACTACATGAGAGGAATATTAAGTAAATTTAATAGAACCACTGTTGCAAGTCATAGGAGCCTATTATGTCCAGCCTTTTGGTGTGCACACACAAATTGTTCCAATGTTTTCACTTCAAATATCTTCAAAGACATCCCTTTAAAATAAAAGTGACTCCAACCTAAAGTAGATTATAAAGACGCGCCTAATTTATTTATTTGTTAAAGTATTTCAGAAACTTAAAACCATCGGATTTTGTAACTCTTAAGTACTTTTCTGTTCAAAGCACAATGTCATGAACTGAGATTTTTGGTTTGGTCATTCAATGACTACTGTGACGTTTACACCTTTTTAAAATTAATTAATCAGGTCATTTTCCTTTCTTTTTAGACCGCGTGAGTTTCAAATTGGACATACAAGTCACCTGTTTATGGCTTGGTTTATTTGAACACGCTCCATGTACGGGGTCCCAGTATTGTGTCCACCTGGTTCCCATACCCTGCTTGCCTCCTGCCACCAATTTTGAACAACTTTCAACACCTTGTCAAACTAGTAGCTAGCCCCCCCCCCCCCACCCCCCCCCCCCCCCCCACCCCCCACACACCCACACCCCCCACACCCCACACCCCAACCCACCCACCCCCACACCTCCCATCCCTAATATTTGTGTGTGACTTCTTGCTGATGTGGTATCATCATCATCATCATCATCATCATCATGCTGTCGGTCGCGATGCGACAAAGACTGCTTTCATTACTTGACTGCCGCTCTCCATTTAGCTCTCTGCTGTGAGAGTTGCATCCATGAGTGGATCTTAATGTCTCTCAGCTTCAGGTTTCTCTTTATGTGGTCTATGGCAATGAAAAAAGCATAATTCAGAGGAGGAATACAGAAAATCCCTCAACCCCGCCCTCACCTACACCCCTCCCCCTCCCCTCCCCCTCCCCCCTCCCCTCCCCCTCCCCCTCCCCTCCCCCTCCCCGTCCCCCTCCCCCTCTCCGCTTCTCCTTCCCTCTCCCATCCGCCTCTCCTACCCTCTCCCGTCCGTCTCTCCTACCCACTCCGCCATCCGCCTCTCCTCCCCTCTCCCCTAAAGCTGCATAGTCCTATGAAATGTCAAATTTACAAAACTATTTAGATTTAATTCTACATGTCTAACTTAGACACCGGTGCACTTATTTAGCACTTGTTGTCACATAGAAGGGAAGACAGAGTCAATTTAATAGAACCTGTTGCTGCAGAAGCCTAAGGTGTCAGAGTTTTGGCGTGCTTGCCAAAACTAATTTGAGATGTTTACACTTCAACTATCTCAAAACTTAGCCATTTAAAATAAAACTTACTTCAAACAAAAGTGAGGTAGATCATAACAATCAATTAAATATATTTATCTCAGAAAAATGGCAGAAACTCATCACCATCGGACTATGCAACTTTAATTCCCAAATGGTTAAGCATGTAGTATCTTGAACTATGACATTCAGAGATGAAAGATCTCCGCGTTTTCGCGGATTTCCACGATTTGTGATATTTACCGATTAGCGTTAAAGTTGCATAGTCCGATGGTTTTGAGTTTCTCATTTTCTGAGATAAACATATTAGGTTGTTCATTATAATCTACGTTACTTTAGTTTGAAGTGGCTTCTATTTTAAATCGCTAACTTTGACGATATTTGAAATGGAAACATGTTTAATAAATTTTGGCAAACTTGCCAAAACTCTAATCACCATAGGCTTCTGCAGTAACAGGTTATATTAATTGACTCAGTATCCCCTTATATGTGACGACAAATGTTTAATAAGTGCACCAGCATCTAAGTTAGATATGTAGAATCAGATCTAGATAATTGTTTTGGTTTTGATAATGTTATGTTTTCATCGGACTATGCAACTTTAAACAAAATGCCAAGCAATCAGGATGTATGTGACAACAGGTGGTCAGTTCGAATCCCATTCTTATATGACCTTAGATGTTTCTAGAACTTAAAACCCAAACAAGAAATATTTATAGATGATTGCTGCTCAGGGAAGTAGAGATTTTCTCCCCGTCCTTATATGACCTTAGATGTTACTAGGACGTAAAGCCAAAACAACAAAAACAGATCTTTTCTGATTAATGGTGTCCACTGGATATCAGTCACCATTGTGGGATCAGGTACCCTGTATGGGAAAACCACATGGCCTCTAGATGTAATTTTTAGTGCGCATTATCCTCAGGTACCGACTGATTATCGAAACATATATGTGCATGATTTGATTTGTATATTATTAGTCAACATATCTTATGCCCGGAAAACCAGTGCTGATTGTATTAAAGCTGGCATAGTCCGATGAAATCATCAAATTTTCAAAACCAAAACAATGATCTAAATTTGATTCTACATATCTAGCTTTGATACTGATGCACTTATTATGCATTTGTCGCCACACAGAAGGGAATAGTGAGGCAATTGAATAGATCATGTTACTGCAGAAGTCTATGGTGTCAGAGTTTTGGCAAGCTTGCTAAAATTAATATTTGCATTTTTGCACTTCAAATATTTCAAAAGTTAGTCACTTAAAATAAAAGTTACTTCAAGCTAAAGTAAGGTACATTATAACGATCAACCTGATGTATTTATCTCAGAAAATTTCTGAAACTCAAAAACATCGGACTGCAACTTTAAAGGCCCAGTCACACCTTACCGGACTGGGGAACCAGACACCGTCTGGTGAAATATGGCAATGGCCGGTACATGTCCAGTACATGTCCGGTACCCATCCGGTGGTGTCCGGTACAAGTTTTGAACATGCACAAAACTTCTACCGGACACCGCCGGACTGACGTGTCCGGTTGGTGTCCGGTTTGTCCGGTTCATGTCCGGTACCCATCCGTACATGTCCGGTACCCATCCTTTGGTGTCAGGTTGGTGTCTGGTTTGTCTGTTTTGTCCGGTACATGTCCGGTACCCACCCGTTACGTGTCCGGTTCTCGTCCGGTACATGTACGGTCCTTGCCCGGCAGCAATTGACCCAATTACGCTCCATTTTGGTACATTTCGATACATTTTGTCACCGGACACTACCGGACACCACCGGACACCACCGGCCTAGACAATTCTTTGTCTGGTTCATGTCCGTTGCTCAATCCGGTAAGGTGTGACAGGCGCTTAAGTGTTATTCATTGCAAAATTGATCTTGCCCCCTCCCCCCCCCCCCAATATATATACTGTATTATGAAAATGAAACAGAAATGTCATATCCAGTCATAACATACAGTCAACAGTAGTGTAATGTTGATAAGCACTTGTTTTCCCGCAGAAAATATAGATTTCATCCATATCGGGTTGTATTTTGAAAATGACACAAAGAATATCATATCCAGTCATTACATACAGCCAACAGTATACCTTGATTTCCCGAAAAAAGAAAGAGTAAATTTAATCTATATCGGTATGGGTACCAGGCAATTCCTGTTATGGCGATAATGCCCATTCTCGGTAAGAAAATACCCTGGGACCAGACTACCGTTCTCCGCACACACCTGCCGCCTCGTGTCGGCGACTGGAACTAACACCAGCGGAAACAGCCCCTACCGGCGACTGGAGACACTAGGCTTATTGTGGATTCCTACCAGGAGCCTCCCTAGCCTTCCTCAGTCAAGGCCCGGGAGGTGAAGAGGATTAACGTAGTCAGAGAGGAATAGTCAGGAGCTGACCAGGTTTAACTATCTCTGGACGGTGGCGCCACCTGGTGGAGACTGGCAGAAATAGCGTGACGTGGACAGCGACCGTACCAGCAGCGGCAGAGATTTAAAGGTAAGCTGGACTTTGCTCTGTTTTGTTTGATTTTGCGGGGGGGTAAATGATCATTTTATTCAGCGAATAAAGGTAATTTTTCAGTGCTCAGGTACTGGTCTTCTGGCCATATTCATGTGAATGTGTTCTTGTTGTCAGCATCATGGTGATGTTTTTTTTTGTAATTGCAATGTAATAGACTACATCACGGTTCCTACTGCGCATGCGCTGACAACGGCGTTGGGAGCAAAGCAAAGGCATACGCCCATTGAGGTTGCCGATACGCGTAGGGCAAAACTGTGATTTTATTCAAAATAAATAGAAATACATAACAATTTGGCATAAACATTGACGGAAGGATGCAGTATAATAATATAATGAATGTGTTTAAGACACAACTCTCCATAATTAAGCATTTTGAGCTAAGGAACATACAATTTCAGTCACTTTACAGGCTGATGTTTACATCACCATTGTGGCATTGATTAACCAGAAGGAATTCTTGTTCTAAATATTAAAATGTCAAATGTGTCATCAAAAACTTGTTTCAAAGAAATATATAACCAATATCTGATTAACCCTACTCATTTTGTATTTCTACATATGTCATTAACCATAGAATATAAATAAAAACATGAATAAAATAAATAAAACTGACTCTGGCTATGGCTCTAACACTAGTCTGAGTGCCTAGATTTGTCTAAATCTAAATGCACATGGCATAAGATGTGCTGGTTATATTGATGTAAATGCAATGCTGGATAAAATATTAATATCTTAATTCATTATATCAATTTTTTTAGTTGGTATTCTATGTTTAAAAAAAGAGCTGAGATGAGCTCAAACTAGCACATTTCATAGCTGCACCCAGTGAATTAGCATTAGCCATGTGCTTCTCACGACTTTGTTTTGCTCTGATGCATCCCACAATGCACCGCGCCGCTGTAACCGTGATGTAGTCTATATTTGTAGCACATGAATTTAACACTTCAAATATTTATGGTCTTCAATTTTTTTAATATTTTGTTAGCGACCCGATATATGCTGTTGAAACTGGAACTGTACTCCAACAAATGCTCTCCAAGCACACCTTTTCAGTTTGTGTAACTGAACATGTGGGGGGAGAGTGCCATAATAGCTAAGTGTGCAAGTTCAAACTAAACAGGTTCTGCGGTCTGTGGGGAACCATATTTGGTCATATGGGAAACCATGTTTGTTTGATGAGGGAATCTCATCCATGATGTCATTCATATATTACATTCCGAGCGAGTTTAAATTATCGTCTGAGTGGAGTATACTGGGTGACTTAAAAACAAAAAAAAGATTTAATTTAAAAAGAATTAAATCTTTTTCTTTTATGTTTAAACAAGATTAAATTGGTAGGTTCTATGTCGTGGCATACCCCTTGGGGTGATCTTCCTTCCTATGAATGCACACGCAGAATTTCTATAGGCTAACAATAACGAGGGCTGGTAATTGATGAGTCTTATTACATATGCCTGGTCTTCCAGTGGGGCAGCACTATAAAGTCGCCATGACTGCGCACTCTCACAAGTTGGTACACATCCTGATATGACCTTAGATGTTGTTAGGACGTAAAACAACAACAAACAAACAATTCTCGCGCCGACACACACACACACACACACACACACACACACACACACACACACATACACATACATATACACATAAACATACACATACACACGCACACATACATACACACACATACACACACGCACACACACACACACCCACACAGATCGAACCCTGTCCCTGTCAGTGCAACTCTCGGGGCCATTATTTGGCGCCGCTCAGTTTTTAATGGACTTCCGGTATATTAGCTGGTGGCTGGCCGGCAGGGGTGTGTTTTACTAACAAAAGTGAATCGAGCCCTCTCCCAGTCCCACACTCTCCACTACATTTCATAGTGACTCCGGCGGAAACTGAGATCCCTGCTTTGTTGTTGACTTCCGGTTTATAGCTGACTTGGGGTTTACGCAGATCCTTTGTAAGCGCGTGCAGGTGAAGAGTCTGCGTCCCTAACAGAAAGCTTTTTAGTTTTTTTAGTTTTTTTGGTCCATTAGTTGTTTAAGCAGGGGAAATTTCAATCGTGGACGATTGGTCTTCCTCATTCCACTGCTCCTTGCCCTATCCTAATAATGCCGAGCGCCTGGCTAGGAAGCGACAAGTATCAATTTTGAAGCCATTGGTTTGACTCGACCAGGGTTCGAACCCTCGACCCCACAATCTACCAAACACGGGAGACTGACACTCTAACTCATTCGGCCATCCCGTCTGGTTTGAATTTTTTGTTGTTACATTCATCGATTAAGCAAAGGATAATTCAAACGCGGATAATTAGTCTTCCTCATTTCCACTGCACCTTGCCCTATCATGCCCTATCATGCCCTATCTCAGTAATGCCGGTCGCAGGCTAGGTAGCGACAAGTACAGTCAAACCTCATTAACCGACCACCTCCACAGGTCGACCATTCCCCTATATTGATCGCTTTTTGGGCCCCAAGCGATCACCTGTACAATACGATTCTAATGATAAAAAAAACCTCCCTGAACCGACCACCTCTCTAAATGAACCATTTAAAGTTGGTCCCATGGTCGGTCGATTTAGAGAGGTTTTGCTGTATAACTTTTGTTTGTCTGTAATTGTCTGCAGGTATGCAGGTATTGCAGGTATAGCAATACCTCAGGGAGTTTGACGCCCCTGCCCTGCAGAGTTGTAAACCACTGCCTTGTGGTACAGGTTCTTGACAGAACCGAAGGCTAAGGGAGCAAACCCTAAACAGAAAACCATGTCACTGTGGCAGTATTAAGGGCGGTTGATGTATGGAACTCCCAACATCTCCCGACCAGCCACTGCAGGGACAAATAGTTTTGCGCCTGTCTTGACATGTTCTTGCCGGTGTGAAACCTCTATTTGCTCCCCGAGAGAGTGCCGCTGGTAACTTGCAAAAGCCAGCAGCACTTCAACACTTTTGCAGGTAGCTTTCATGATGATGATGATGATGAATTGTCTGAAGAAATGGTTGGTGAATCGTTAGGAGACCCGCCGGGGCTGGTTTTGGCTGGGGTGAAGCCTCGTTTTGGTGCGAGTGGATGAGGCGTTATGGGGTCAGTGCACCCCCAGCTGACATTGGGTGGTATTAGCTGGAGCAGTAGAGTGTGCGAGTGCTTTATATGAGCACCGAGTTGATATTGTCGTGGGGGTGATGAAAATGGGAAATATTGCGCCTAGAGCGGGACTCGAACCCACATCTCTTTGCATTCCGGGCCAGTGTGCTAACCATTACACCACCTAGGCTCCCTGATATCAACACACTCCCCACGCCTACCTGTCTATGTGGTTACTTGCCTGAGAGGTCAGTGCAGACCACTACACTCGTCCCCCTGGAATTGTAAGTCTTGTAATGCTTACAATTACATACATACAGGCAATGCACTAACACATACATACACAGGGTAGGTTCAACAACCATACAGCGCAAAGCTTGTACAGGATCCTGATCACGGCAACCAGTGTCGTGGGGGTGATGAAAATGGGAAATACTGCGCCTAGAGCGGGACTCGAACCCACATCTCTTTGCATTCCGGGCCAGTGTGCTAACCATTACACCACCTAGGCTCCCTGATATCAATACACTCCCCACGCCTACCTGTCTATGTGGTTACTTGCCTGAGAGGTCAGTGCAGACCACTACACTATTATACGGTGTTAAAGCTGCATTATCCGATTGGTTGGTTGCTTTTTGGAGTTTTACGTCCTGGCAACATCTAAGGTCATATCAGGATGGTTACCGACTTGTGACAGGGCGCACTCATGGCGATTTTATAGTGCTGCCTCACTGGGAGACCAGGCCACCAGCACCATAACCTGATATCTCACTCAGTCACATTATCCTGACACTAAACCAACCAGTCATTGCCCTATCCCCTGAATAATACCGATCGCCTGGCTAGGAAGCGACAAGTACAACTTTTTAAGTCAGGGACCCTAGCTGGTGTAATGGTTAGCACACTGCCACGGAATGCAAAGACATGTGGGTTCGAGTCCCGCTCTAGGCGCAATATTTCCCATTTTCATCACCCCCATGACACTAGTATATTTATTTAGAAAAAATGGTAACAACTCAAAACTGAAATAGATTATGACTATCAAACTAGTATATTTATTTAGAAAACATGGCAACAACTCAAAACTGAAGTAGATTATTACGATCAAAGTAATATATTTATTTAGAAAACATGGCAACAACTCGAAACTGAAGTTGATTATGACGATCAAACTAATATATTTATTTAGAAAACATGGCAACAACTCAAAACTGAAGTAGATTATGACGACCAAACTAGTATATTTATTTAGAAAACATGGCAACAACCCAAAACTTTAAGCCTAGAACAGCGATTCACTTTTTTGTCCATCTGCATCCATAGGCCTTCCAGCATTCGGGGAATAAACCTCACTGCTGTACTCACAGAACAAAACCAAACGCACTCTCTGTTTTTCATTTCTGCTTTTCTTCCACATTCATCACTCAGAAAGCGATTTTTGCGGATGTAGGTAAACGTAGCTGGGTGTAATTTAAATACCTCTCAATGTCCACCCACCACCGGATCGGTAGAGCGCAGGCTTTCTGTGCGGAACGTCAGGAGTTTGAATCCCAGCTGAGTTGAACGAATGACTTATAGAATTGATACTTGTCGCTACCGAGCCTGGTACTCGGCATTAATAGGATAGGACAAGGATTTGTTAGCACAGTGTCAGGATAATGGAACTGGGATGTCGGGTCATGGTGCCGGCAGCCTGGGCTCCCAGTGGGGCAGCATTCTAAAGTCGCCATGATTGCGTACTGTCACAAGTTGGTACCAGTCCTGATATGACCTTAGATGTTTCTATGACGTAAAGCAACAACAACAAACAAACTCTACTCACCTGCTGTGTAGTGTGAACACCTGATTTGGGTGTTGAAAAGCTGCCAATAGGTGGGTTATTTTTATACCCCTTTACCCGCTGCAATACAATACATGTATAGTTTGTGTAGATGTTAGGACAACCAATTATCGGGGAGTTTTTTTAGGGCCCAGGAGCTAACCGCCTGTCATTGGACTAAAGCTGCCCAGTATGAACCTGGCACCTGTGCAAGTTCTACCCTCACTCTGAGATATTAATGTGTGACAGCAGGAGCTAACCGCTTGTGATTGGATGGAAGCTGCCCAGTGTCAACCTGGCACCTGTGCAAGCAAGTCTTACCCTCACTCTCATACACTAACACACGACAGCAGGAGCTAACCGCTTGTGATTGGACGAAAGCTGCTGAGTGTCAACCTGGCATCTGTACAAGTTTCACCCTCACTCTCATATACTAATGCGTGACAGTAGGAGCTAACCACTTCTGATTGGACGAAAGCTACCCATTGTCAACCTGGAGCCTGTACAAGTTTCACCCTCACTCTTGTACACTAACGTGTGACATGCGCAACCCTGCTTTCTGTTCCATTTACAACAACCACCGGAACTGCTTCTGGCAGCTTGGCAGCTTGCCATGAATAAAGCCTGCAAAGCAGCTCAAGTAACAACACCAATTGAGCGACGTAAATCCCACCCCTCAATCATTGTCCATGAGCCTCATCCGGACATGATTGAAAACGAGGCTTGTGCGGCTTTCGCGTATTGCTTACACCACAATGGCACTGTGCAGTGTGTGTCCCAGTATTGATGAATGAATGAATGAATGAATGCATGATGGGTCGTGGCGGCTGGAATAGAGCATTATTCTAAGCTGGAACCAGCCACTTGGTAGACCATGGGATCGTGGGTTGGAACCCTAGTCGAGTCAAACCAATGACTATAAAATTGATACTTGTCGCTTCCTAGCCAGGCACTCAGCATTAATAGGATAGGGCAAGGACTGGTTAGCTCAGTGTCAGGATAATGTGACTGAGTGGGATATCAGGTCATGGTGCTGGTGGCCTGGTATCTCAGTAGGGCAGCACTATAAAGTTGGCATGAGTGCACACTGTCACAAGTCGGTACCCGTCCTAATATGACCATATATGTTGCTAGGACGTAAAACAACAACAAACAAAGGAACCAACCAAAGCACAGTTAGCCATTGAAATTGTGTTTTGTTTAAATTCATTGTTTTAAGGCCGCATAGTCTAATGAAAATATGAAATTTCCAAAAGCAAAACGCTGATCTAGATTTGATTCTACATGTCCAACGTAGATACTGTTGCACTTATAAAGAAGCATTGGTCCCGATCTGAATGTGAGCGCAAAGTGTTTTCGATCTGAATGTGAGCGCGAAGCATATGGGCGAGATTATTGGTGTGAGTGCAAGGGAAATGTTCGAGTTAGCTTCTCGATCTTATTGCGAGAGGGCAGTGTTTGGGGCGAGATTCCCGAAATGAGTGCCTGCCTCCACCCGCAGCCTGCCTGCCTCCACCCGCAGCCTGCATTCCTCCACCCGCAGCCTGCTTCCCTCCGCCTCCACCCGCAGCCCGCCTCCACCCGCATCCCGCCTCCACGGACAGGATGCCTCCACCCGGATCTCGCCTCTACCCGCAGCCCGCCTCCATGCACCGGCTGCCTCCCACGCAGCCTGCCTCCCTCCATTCGAAGTCTGCCACCCCCGCAGCCTGCCTCCACCCACAGCCTGCCTCCACCCACAGCCTGCCTCCTCCCGCAGCCTGCCTGCCTCCACCCCAAGTCTACCACCACCCGCAGTTCACCTCCACCCGCAGCCCGCCTCCATGCACAGCCTGCCTGCTTCCACCCGCAGCCTGCCTGCCTCCACCCAGCGTGCCTTATGCGAAGTACACACCTACCGTATAGGATTCGCGCACTAAAACTCCCGACCCGCTTAAAACTGAAAACGGGCCGATTCATTTTTCGAATCGCGAATCGCAATCGTAATGATAGTACACACCTACCGTTTTAGCCCTAAAAATTAGTTTTTAGTCGTGAATCGCAATCGGTAGGTGTGCTAGGGGAGTGCACACCTCATGACTTTTGGGCAGTTTTAGATCGTATACGGTAGGTGGGTGCGGTAAAACGATCGCATACGGTAGGTGTGTACCTAGCATTATTCATGGGACTGTGGCATTTCCTGGTGCATGAGTGCAGTCATGCGGAACATCTGGAGTGGCAACTGCTCACAGTGCCAGCACTTGTGATGGGATTGGGATGTGGAGATGGGATGGGGAGATGCTGAGGGGATGGGGAGATGGTGATGGTAATGGTGATGGGGTTAACGGATGGTGATGGGATGGGGAGATGCTGGGGGACGTGATGAGATGGTGATGGAGTGGGGAGATTGTGCTAGGATGGGGTGAGGGGACATGGACATGGTGATTGGACGGGCGGTCAGGTGGTGATTGGAAGGGGAGGTGGTGATTGGATGGGGAGGTGGTGATTGGATAGGGGGGGTTGTGATTGAACGGGGAGATGGTGATCGGACAGGGAGGTGGTGATTGGATGGGGAGGTGGTGATTGGAGGGGGAGGTGGTGATTGGACGGGGAGATGGTGATTGAATGGGGAGATGGTGATTGGATGGGGAGGTGGTGATTTGATGGGGAGATGATGCTTTGATGGGAAGGTGTTGATTGTACATGAAGGTGGTGATTGGACACTTGTGGTGTCACCATGTCATGTTGGGGAGATAGTGATTGGACGGGGAGGTGGTGATTGGACGGGGAGGTGGTTTTTGGATGGGGAGGTGGTGATTTGATGGGGAGGTGGTGATTTGATGGGGAGGTGGTGATTGGATGGGGAGGTGGTGATTGGATGGGGAGGGGGTGATTGGACGGGGAGGGGGTGATTGGACGGGAAGGTGGTGATTGGACGGGGAGGTAGTGATTTGATGGGGAGGTAGTGATTGGACAGGAGGTGGTGATTGGATGGGGAGGTGGTGATTTGACGGGGAGATGGTGATTTGATGGGGAGGTGGTGATTGGACGGGAGGTGGTGATTGGACAGGGAGGTGGTGATTGGATGGGAGGTGGTGATTGGACAGGGAGGTGGTGATTGGACGGGAGGTGGTGATTGGATGGGGAGGTGGTGGTGGGATGGGGAGGTGATGGTGGGACCACCACCACCGACCCGCCCTCTGATGGCGGTGGTAGGAGTAGAAATTGTGTTCAGAACTAATTATATTGGCGAGTGCCCAAACTCAAAAAAGCCAGTACAAGATGACAGGAAGAAATGAATAGAAATATAAAAATCGAATGGCACATTTCAGAAAGGCAGAGTTTTCCATTTAATGCCAGTGCATTACCATGAAGCAAATTCCTCTCGACACAATTGACATCTGCATTCACATCTAGAAAAGACCAGATCTAGATCTAGAATAAAACTTACTTGGATTGTAATTTTTTCTCATTTTTTTCCCTTCATATTTCCATTATTTACAATAGTTCATAGCAGGTGCAGAGAATGGGTCGGGTCCATCAGTCATTGTATGAAAGCCTCTGAAGTACGTTCTTGTTGACAAAATTGTCATTCTCTGCATTTAGATCTAGATAATTCTAGAACTAGGAAAATCCAGATTTAGAGATATGCACAGTTGCTGATTTAGGCGCTAATTGCAAACTATGTTTATATTTCCGATGAAGAAGCCATGATACCACACACTAAGGGTCACTTACGGATTTTATCCATTAAACAAATATTTATGTATGCACGGGAGTGTTCAATAATCAATTAATTAAATAACTTGCATTAAAGTTGTTAGTGCTGTCTTGCTTCCAGAATAATTGTTTAAAATCCAGAATCCGAATTTTAGCCGAGTGCGCATGCTCCGTGAAAAGCATCTCCTGTGTATGACATGTGTGCATTGCTCTCTCCCCTCTCTCTCCACTCTCTCTCCCATCTTCCTGCCCCCCCCCCCCCCGTCTCTCCCCTCTTCCCCCCTCTCTCCCCCCTCTCCCCCTCTCTCTCGCCCCTCTCTCCCCCTCTCCCCCCCCTTTTCCTCCCTCTCACCCTCTCCCCCTCCCTCTCTCCCCTCTCCCCTCTCTCTCCCTCTGTCAGTCTGTCTCTCCCTCCCCGTCTGTCTCTCCCTCTCCGTCTGTCTGTCTCTCCCTCTCCGTCTGTCTGTCTCTCCCTCTCTGTCTCTCTGTCTCTCTGTCTCTCATATACACACTCTCTGTCCTCTCTCCTTCCCTCCCTTTCCCCACCCTCTCCGCTTGCTGTCTTCCTTCCTCCCTCCCTCCCTCCCTCCCTCCCCCTCCCCCTCCCTCCCTCCCCCCCTCCCTTCCCTCCCCCCTCCCTCCCACCCTCCCCTCTCCCTCCCACCCCTCCCTCTCTCCCTCTCTCCCTCCCTCCCTCTCTCCCTCCCTCCCTCTCTCCCTCCCTCCCTCCCTCCCTACCTACCTCCCCCTTCCCTCCTCTCTCCCCCCTCCCTCCGTCCCTCCCTCCCTCCGCCCTTCCTCCCTCCCGTCCCTCCCCCTCCCTCCGTCCCTCCCTCCCTCCCTCCCTCCTCCCCCCTCCCTCCCTCCCTCCATTCCTCCCTCCCTCCATTCCTCAATCCCTCCACCCCTCGCTCCACATCCTCATCCAGGAGCTACTGCAGCGTGAGGCTGGGAAGTGGACTCTGCCCTGGTGGGGCAGGGATTTCCAAGCGGCCACCCCTGCGCGCGACACTGGTACGGTCGGGCGGCCCAGTTGGAGCGTGCGGGGAGCGGGGTGGGTGGATGGGGGGAGGGGGGGGGGGGAGATGGAGCGGGGAGAGGCGGCAGGCTGCCCCGGGAGAAGGCGCGGTGTCACGCCGGGAGCAGGTTTGTGCAGCGGCACGGTGCTGTACACGCGGACCTGTACGCACAGTGGTGAGAGTTGTGTGCCCTGTCACATTGTGCGCGTGGAACTGTATGCACTGTAGTGACAGCTGTGTATGCTGTCACACTGGACACGCGGAGGCATACGCACTGTAGTGACAGCTGTGTGCACTGTCACACTGTACATGTGGAGATGTACACACTGCAGTGACAGTTGTATGCACTGTCATTCTGTACACATGGAGCTGTACACACTGCAGTGACAGTTGTGTGCACTGTAATACTGTATATGTGGAGCTGTATGCACTGCAGTGCCAGCTGTGTGCACTGTCATACTGTACATGTGGAGCTGTATGCACTGCAGTGACAGCTGTGTGCGCTGTTACACTGCACATAGAGAGCTGTATGCACTGTACTGTCAGCCACCTGCATTGTCACACTGTACACTCGGTAGTGACAGCCGGGTGCAATGCCACATTTACACATGGAACTGTATGTGCTGTTGTGACAGCCGTATGCACTGTCACTGTACACAAGGATCTGTACACCTAGTAGTGACAGTCGCGTGAACTGTCAAACCAATCAACTGGTAGTGACAGTAAAACTGTCAAGCTCTACACATGGCACTGTCACACTATCTACCTGGAGCTATATGTGCTGTAGTGACACCTTCGTGCATTGTCACACTGTAACCTTTGGAGCTGTAAACGCCATATGGTGCTAGGAGTGTGCGCTGTCACACTACCACAATGTGCTGTATGTGATGACAGCCGAGTGCACTGTCATACTGTCACATGGATCTATGCAGTGTGTATGGCGACAGTAGCGTGCAATGTTAGAAGATTGTGTTTGTGTGCCTTTTTTTAAATGAGGACAGCCATGTGCACTGTCACACTCACACTTCAATTGTCACAAGGAACGATGCAGTGTGTATGGTGACACTACTGTCACACTGTCACAGTGTCGACCTGCAACGCGCTGAGCCGCTGCAGTGTGCACCCAGCGCTGAAGGCCCACCAGCTGTCACTGCATGCCACATCTGGTGCAGTGTCACTGAGTGTGGGAGATGATGTAGTCGAGTCGAGGCGAGAGGCGTGAACCCGGACCGACATCGTGAGGCCGGCCGGCGGACGTTCAAGTGGGTGGTCCCGGCAGGTGTCGCCCTGCGTGTGGTATGTATGCGTATGTGTGTGTGTGGGGGGGGGGCGTGGGTGTGTGTACGGCAGTCCAAATATTAGTCCAAATATTACACGTCTGCTCCTTAGGCTTGTACTAAGCTGTCATAGTGTGTGTGTGTGTGTGTGTGTGTGTGTGTGTGTGTGTGTGTGTGTGCGTGTGTGTGTGTGTTATGGAGGCGGTGTATGGGAGTCCAAATACTACATGTGTGCTACTTGTACTAAGCTGTCATAGTGGGAGCAGGAGTGTGTGTGTGTTTGTGTGTGTGTGTGTGTGTGTGTGTGTGTGTGGAGGGGTGTACGGTAGTCCAAATACTACACATGTGCTACTTGTACTAAGCTGTCATAGTGGGAGTGTGTGTGTGTGTGTGTGTGTGTGTGTGTGTGTATATGGAGGCGGTGTATGGTAGTCCAAATACTACATGTGTGCTACTTGTACTAAGCTGTCATAGTGGGAGCGTCTGTGTGTGTGTGTGTGTGTGTGGAGGTGGAGGTGGTGTATGGTAGTCCAAATACTACATGTCATAGTGGGAGTGTATTTGTGTGTGTGTTTGTGTGCAGGGGGTGTACGGTAGTCCAAATACTACATGTGTGCTACTTGTACTAAGCTGCCATAGTGGGAGCGTGTGTGTGTGTGTGTGTTTGGAGGGGGTGTATAGTAGGCCAAATACTACATGTGCGCTACTTGTACTAAGCTACCATAGTGGGAGTGTGTGTGTGTGTGTGCATTGGGTGTACAGTAGTCCAAATACTAGATGTGTGCTACTTGTACTAAGCTGCCATAGTGGGAGCGTATGTGTGTGTGTGTGTTTGTGTGTGTGGAGGGGGTGTATGGTAGTCCAAATACTACAAGTGTGCTACTTGTACTAAGCTATCATAGTGGGAGCATGTGTGTGTGTGCAGGGGGTGGGGGTATACAGTAGTCTAAATACTACATGTGTGCTACTTGTAAGTAAGCTGTCATAGTGAGTGTGTGTGTATGTGTGCACGTGGGGGGGGGGGGGGGGTTACGGTGGTCCACATACTACACATGTGCTACTTGTACTAAGCTGTCACAGTTGGAGTGTGTGTGTGTATGTGTGCAGGGGTGTGGTCGTGCTGAATACACGTGTAGATTCACATGTCTCGTATTATATTATCAGTGTGTGCGTGTAGGGCGGGGCTTACTACTACTAGTACTAGCCTAGAGTAACTACATGTTTTGTTGTACTAAACTGTCACGGTGTATCAGGGTTGGGCTTACTACTAGAGCAGCTACATGTCTTGCTGTACTAAACTGCCTCCCCTCCCCTCCCCTCCCCTCCCCCTCCCCTCCCCTCCCCTCCCCTCCCCTCCCCTCCCCTCCCCTCCCCTCCCCTCCCCCTCCCTCCCCTCCCCTCCCACTCCCCTCCCCTCCCCTCACCCTCCCCTCCCCTCCCCCTCCCCTCCTCTCCCCTCCCCCCTTCCCTCCCTCCTCTTCCCCATCCCCTCCTCCTCTTCCCCATCACTCCTCTTTCCCTCCGTTCCTCTTCCCATCCCCTCCCCTCCTCTTCCACTCCTTGCCCTTGCCCTTTGCCCCCCCCCCCCCCCCCCCCCCCCCCCTCCCCTCCCTCCCCCCTCCCCCTCCCCCCCTCCCCCCCCCCCACCCCCCCCTCCCCACCCTCCCCCCTCCCCCCCCTCCCCTCCCCTCCCTTCCCCCCCTGCATAATCAACTAATGTACCCCAATAGTATGGTTGACATCCTTCTAGATGCTCTTCCTGCCTGTACACCCAATGAATCTCTGCAAACTAGCAATAGCTACAAATTAAGCAGTTGTTGAAGGTGATTCTAATCCTTTAATATTGTTGTTGTGCGATACCTATTTAGTTACTTATTTATGTTATTAAACCGGCATTTCTATTGAGTGCTATGCTTTACACTATACAGCGTGGACTACTCTGCACTTGTATTGTTTCAGAGTGGAGTGTGCTGCACACAATACAGCACATTCCACTCCTACATCACCATGTACAAACCAAAATGTGATCGTCTCAACAGCTGGAAGACTAGTGCTTTGGCGCTGACAAAATATGTTCAGATGAATAACATTTTTTTACCCCTCCACCCCAAAAAAGAAGTAAAATATTCGGTGTTTTTTTTTCTGAGATGACGCAAACCTATTTGATGGAGAGCTACGATCCCGGAGGCGCAAACCGCCATTTGTCCTGCAGTACATTGTCATGGATACATGGATGTATTAATTTTGTTTTGAGGGTGGGTGGGCAGAGACAAGATGTCGCCGTCGATGTGTAAGTGTAGTTTCTGGTGAACCTTTCTGCTCACTGAATCACAGTTTATGCTACTTGTGGGTGTCGCAGCCAGGCAGACTGGCCGAGTGCTTATAAGGCTGTGTATCCATAGACTGTTCCCTTGTGGCGTGTTCCCTTGTTCTGTGTTCACTTGTGACATTGTGATGCGCCACACAGACAATGAACCTATATTTTGCTTAGTGGCCGTTCCCATAGGTTGGACCCAGGGACCTTATGCCCTTGTGCATGGCACATGTGACATACTGACCGAGAACATAGAGAATGAACATGTTCATTGTCTGTGTGGTGCGTCACAAGGTCACAAGCGAACATGGAACAAGGGAACATGTCACAAGGGAACAGTCTATGGATGCATGGCCATAGAGTACCCACTTTCGGAAGGTCGCGGGTTCGATCCCCGGCTGAGTCAATCCACAGACTTACAGGATTAATGCCTGGTGTTTGCTGTGATACAACATCAGGTGTTGCTGGGATGTAAAACATCAATCAACCAACTAATCAATCATCCAATCAGGTGTTGCGGACAAGGCTGCCACTAGGGGCGTGCATGTCAGTGATCATATCCGGTCGAGGTGCTGGCCAACTGCCTCATCGCCACCTTGTGCACGCGCACATCAATTACCCATCAGCCTCTCTTCAGGCTGCCAGCACCTCGCGCTGTTACGTAATCGTGGGATTTCAAGCCCAATCAATACACCCCTGTGGTCAGTGACTGTGGTAACCCTGTAATGGAGGCGAGCCCATACACTGCATGTTTAGCGACTTGTCATGAACCCCATAATGTTGTTGAACCCATGCACTGGGTGGTTAGCGACTTGTCAGGAACCCCGTAATGATGTTGAGTTCATACACTGTGCGGTTAGTGACTTGTCAGGAACATCATAGAAATGTTGAGTTCATATGCTGTGCGGTTAGTGACTTGTCAGGAACCTTGTAATGATGTTGAGTTCATACACTGTGCGTTTAGCGACTTGTCAGAAACCTCGTAATGATGTTGAGCCCATGCACTGTGTGGTTACCGACTTGTCAGGAACCCCATAATGATGTTGAGCCCATACACTGTGTAGTTAGCGACTTGTTGGGAACCTCGTAATGATGTTGAACCCATACACTGCACAGTTAACGACTTGTCGGGAACCCTGTAAAGATGTTGAGCCCATGCATAGGAAAGCCATGTACAGGAAAGCCATAACGATGTTGATCCCATGCACATTGTGGTTAGTGACTTGATTGGAATCCATTAATGATGTTAAGTTCACATACTGCATGGTTAGCGACTTGTCGGTAACCCCGTAATGATGTTGAGTCCATAACACTACATGGTTGGCGACTTGTCGGGAAGCACAGAAAGGTGTTGAACCCATACATGATGTGGTCCGTGAATTATCAGGAGCTCTATACTGATGTGTGTGGGTGTTTATGTTTGGGTATGCAGGTATTGCAATACCTCAGGGCGTTTGACACCCCTGCCCTGCAGAGTTGTAAACCACTGCCTTGTGGTACAGGTTCTTGACAGAACCGAAGGCTAAGGGAGCAAACCCTGAACAGAAAACCATGTCACTATGGCAGCATCAAGGGCGCTTGATGTATGGAACTCCCAACATCTCCCGACCAGCCACTGCAGGAACAAATAGTTTTGCGTCTGTCTGGACATGTTCTTGCCGCTGTGAGACCTCTATTCACTCCCCGAGAGAGTGCCGCTGGTAACTTGCAAAAGCCAGCAGCACTTCAACACTTTTGCAGGCATCTTTCATGAAGAGAAAATGAATAATACTGATGGTGGTATGCCCGTATATCTGTGTGGTTAGTGACTGTGGGAACCCCCGTATTGGTGGTGCATATGGTTAGTGACTTGTCAAGAACCCGCTAATGGTGTTGAGCCCATTCACTGCATGGTTACCGATTTATCAGGAACCATGTATTGATATTCATCCCATTCACTGCATGGTTCGCGACTTGTCGGAAAGCACATAAAGGTGTTGAACCCATACATGATGTCGTTCATGAATTATCAGGAGCTCCATACTGATGGTGGTATGCCCATATATGTGTGTGGTTAGTGACTGTGGGAACCCCGTATTGGTGGTGCATATGGTTTGTGACTTGTCTGGAACCCTGTCATGGTGTTGAGCCCATACATTCCATGGTTAACGACTTGTCGGGAACCCCATAACAGTGTTGAGCCCTTATATTCCATGGTTAACGACTTGTCTGGAACGACTTGTCTGGAACCCATAATGGTGTTGAGCCCATATGTTCCATGGTTTGCGGCTTGTCTGGAACCCATCATGGTGTTGAGCCCATACATCACATGGTTTACCAACTTTTCAGGCACCCCATGATGAATGCGAAAATTCCAACAAACAAACCATTAATTCCTTTATGTGTGTTAGATAATGCCATTGGCTGGCCGAATGAGTTGAGCATCCACCTCCCGTTTTGATAGGTCGTGGATTCGAACCCCTTGTTCTAAACCTGGCCGAGTCAAACCGATGACTTAAAAAATGATACTTGTCGCTACCTGGTTCAAATAAAGGTGAAGGCTGCATTAGTCTCGTTTTCGGTCAAACCAGGTGAGGCGTGAAGGTCTATTGCTTCAAGGCTTATCGATTAACGATATATCTGCTGCGGTAACCCTATGTGATTAACTGATCCCTGAGATTACATTTTAATGTTGCTTGTACTAGTAGGATGCCCGTCACCTTGTGGTGTCACCTCGTGGTGTCACCTTGTCATGTCGCCTTGTGTGTCACATTGTTGTGTCGCCTTGTCGTGTCACCTTGTGGTGTCACATTGTGATGTCACCTTGTCGTGTCGCCTTGTCGTGTCACCTTGGGGTGTCACCTTGGGGTGTCACCTTGGGGTGTCACCTTGGGGTGTCACCTTGGGGTGTCACCTTGGGGTGTCACCATGTCATGTCACAATGTCGTGTCACCTTACCATGTCAAACTCATTGCATCGCCTTGTCGTGTCACCTTGCGGGATCACCTTGTCGGGTCACCTTGCGGGATCACCTTGTCGGGTCACCTTGTCGGGTCAACCGGGCGCAGTGGCCTAATCGGTAGAGCGCGGACCTCGTGTCCGGAAGGTCGGGAGTTAGTTTCCCAGTCGAGTCAAACCAATGCCTTTTAAATTTATTCTTCTTGCTTCCTAGCCTGGCGCTCAGCGTTAATATGATAGGGCAAGGACTGGTTGGCTCAGTGTCAGGATAATGTGACTGTGTGGGATATCAGGACATGGTGCCAATGGCCTGATTTCCCAGTGGGGTGCACACTGTCACAAGTTGGTACACGTCCTGATATGACCTAAGATGTTGCTAGGACGTAAAACAACAAACTACAACACAACCTTGTCGTGACGCGAACCTGTTGATTGAGTGCCTAAAGTGTCACATCCTGCCAACACTTGAGGTCATCTCAGGTTAGGTATTGATCGACTTATAACTGCGTGCACTCATGGCGGCTTTCTTACATGGATGAAAGACCTCAGCAATTCCTCCGATTTCCCCGCTTTTTTGATAATCGCTGATTAACTATTACGAAATCTCAAGGATATATGTAAGACAGCAATTGGTCACTCCGAATCCCTTTCTCATATGAGGTTATATGTTGCCAGGACATTAAACCCAAACAAACAGAAAGGGAAGGAGTGATTGCGGAGAGAGAAAAGGGGAATTGGCTCCATGGGCGATAATACAGGATAGTCTGTGCTGACTGAATGGAGCTAGGATAGTGCTTGGAGTGTGCTGTATGAAACCTGACTTTGGGGAATTTTCCCCGATTTTCCCTGACTGTTAAACCTGTGGGAGGATATATGCCTAAATTTCATGATAGTGGACAATAACACAATAATTACAAGGATTGCTAATACGATATGGACACTCTTAGAGAGTTCTGTATTCTCGTGGGTTAATGCCCTGGGTGTTTAAATTGGCAAATCACTGAAGTGGGCATTTAGCCACACACGGGCGTTTAGGGGTGGGCGTTTACGAAACATTGGCCAAGTGGGGGGTGGGCGTTCACCCACACATGGGTGTTATCCGGCAAGAATACAGTATTACAAGTAATAAAGGGATTTAAGGTATCGTTGTACTTCTAGTTGCTTTAATTTGGCTGAGACAAGATGGGAATCTCCAACTGAGACTGATTACAATAACAGTTTGTGCATCGATTTAAAGACGGTTATCGTCTAACTCTCCTGGAGGTGGATCTTATATCCACGTCCATCCTGATCTGACCTTAGATGTTGCCAGGACGTAAAACTCCACAGCAAACCAACCATTTATTCGTGTAATATCAGGCTATGGGGCCAGCGGTGGGAGTGGACCCTGTTGTGCGTTGTACCCCTAATCACCCGGTGTCCAGCAGGCATTGTGCAGCGTCTAACCACATTTCCGGTAGGCACCATCTCATATCCGGTACAGCTAATTTGCTCTATTTTCAGTCCTATCAGTGACTGGATGCGTTAGCCGAATCGCTTAGAGCACTGGCTTCCTGTGCGGAAGGTCGCGGTATGGGTTTGAAAGCCCGACCGAGTTAAACCAATTACTTAGAAAAATTGATTCTTGTCACTGCCGCCGGTGCACCGCCAACGCGCAAAATAACTTTTTAATCCATTTTGATTTAAATATTACATACAAAGAATTATTCTGATATCTTCTTTACCTTTTGAGATATGACCCGTTGAAGTTTGATGGCACTGTAGCAGCATAAACCAATGTGATATATTAACCATTTTCATCCACTCATAGCGAACATTATTTAACAAATGACATTGACCATATCATAAGATCTGCTTTACTTATACCCGGAGAACTAGCTCACAAGTTTTTCAAGTCAGAAATATGTATGATTGTTAAGTTATCAACTCCTAAAAATAGAAAAAAACCTCATTTATTGCAATGACAAATTTGACCAAAGTGCCATATTTGATAATCTGTACTACAATTTCTGATTATCTGTGTAGTCTATGGTTGCACCAGCTGGGGGGAAGGGGGGTGGAGGGTAGGCGCCATAATAGGTAGATAGTGGATCGTGGTGACCTCATTACCTGGCCTGTACATCGATCTGATTGTCTGCGGGTTCTTACTAGTGTACAGGGACAAAAGATTTTCGGGATTTTTCCTGTATACTAATACGATGCGCCCATCCTGATATGACCTTAGATGTTGCCAGGACATAAAACTCCAACAACCAACCAACCAATGCGTTGTTTCAAGCTGCAGCACCATCAGTGTATACTAATATGTGGTGCAAACGCCGCAGCACTAGCAGCGTATACTACTAATACGTGCTTCTAACGCCGCAGCACTATCAGCGTATACCAATATGTATGAAACCTGACTTCCGGGAATTTTCAGCGATTCCCTGACAATGCTAAGCCTATGGGAGAATATCAGCATTTCCGCCTTTTTTCCCAGAGACCACTTTCATCCCTGAGTGTAGTACTAGTAGTCTGCACTGACCTCAGCAAGGAGCCACATAGACAGGTGGGCGGGGATAGGGTGTTGACATCAGGAAGCCTAGGTGGTGTAATGGTTAGCACACTGGCCCGGAATCCAAGAGATGGGAGTTTGATTCCTACTCTCGGCACAATATTTCCCATTTTCATCACCGCCTACAACACTGGTTGCCATGACCATGATCCTGTGCAAGCTATGTGCTGTATGGTTGTTGAACCTACCCGCAGCTACTGTATGTAATTGTAAGCATTAAATGACCATTTAAAAGACTTACAATTCCAGGGGGACGAGTGTAGTAGTCTGTTCTGACCTCTCAGACAAAGGAGCCACATAGACAGGTGGGCGGGGATAGGGTGGTGACATCAGGGAGCCTAGGTGGTGTAGTGGTTAGCACACTGGCCTGGAATGCAAGAGATGCAAGTTCGATTTCCGCTCTGGGCGCAATTTCCCCATTTCCGTCATCCGGTTTGTGCTATAATTTATGAGTCCTGAATTGGGCTGTCTAGGCTTCAAGCTCGACCGCTCGACCCTTACCTAGCTCTGCGTGTGGGTGTGTGGGTGTGTGGGTGTGTGGGTGTGGTATTTCAGCTGTTGAGGTGAGGGAAGCTCAGTTCACATAGTACAGATGGATGCACCTGCTGTTGGTGTGATAAATGAGATGGTTCAGCACAGGCTGACGGAATGCTGCTACCAGATGGGGTTTTGCGTCTTTGGTAATCAGGGCATGTGGGTTACATGTGGTGCCTGTAGATTTGTTTGTGTGGAGGCTTTGTGGATGAGCAACATCTAAGGTCACTATCAGCATGGGTACTTGCTCGCAAGACTGCACACTGATGGCGACTGTATAGTGCCACCCCACTAGGAGACCATGCTACTGGCACCACGACCTGATATCCCCATCTGTCACATCATGATGCTGCACAAACCAGCGCTTGTCCTATCCTAGTTTTAAAACAAAAATTTATTTTTCTATTGAGGCTGTATTTATTCTATCCATAGCATCTAAGCCCTGGTATTCAGGCTTGTTTTCAATGCTGGCCAGGCGGGATGGCCGAATGAGTGAGCGTCCGTCTCCCGTGTTGGTAGATCGTGGGGTCGTGGGTTCTAACCCTGGTCGAGTCAAACCAATGACTTAAAAATTGATACTTGTCGCTTCCTAGCCTGGCACTCGACATTATTAGGATAGGGCAAGGACTGGTTGGAGCAGTGTCAGGATAATGTGACTGAGTGGGATATCAGGTCATGGTGCTAGCAGCCTGGTCTTCCAGTGGGGCAGCACTATAAAGTCGCCATCAGTGCGCACTGTCACAAGTCAGTACCCATCCTGATATGACCTTATATGTTGCTAGGACGTAAAACAACAACAAACAAACATCAATGCTGGCCAGTTGTAGTGTTGGTGTTATCTTATCACAGAGTAGCTGCTGATAAGGTATTTGATTGCCTGCATTTCAGTAGCAGATAGATAGTTGGTTGGTATGGTTAGTAGCCTATGTTAGTTTATTTGGATCTTCTCAGCATATATGTATTTTATTTTTTACTACTCTTACTACTAGACTAGCCTACTCCTATTTACATATCATAGGCCTGTACATAGCTGTGTAGTGTGCTATCTGGCTACTTTTGCCATGGTTACCTTCCATTGGGCTTCCCGCTGGTGGGCCGTGACATATCACATGCCCCTTTGCAGTTCAACTTAGTGGGAGTTTCCTAGCCTTATTTTGCACAGATATTTTTTGTATGTTTTTAGTTCAGGAATTTGTCGTTCCTTTACCATTTTGGCATTACACACCTTGACAGCTATTTCCAGCATCCTTCTCTCGTGAGCTTTTATTTGGCTTCTGGTCTGCTTTATTAGTGCCGCATTATTTGCTCTAGTAGCCCTTTGTGGTTTTGTTAGGAGTTTATTGTTTTGACTATAGCTATATGCTAATGTTTTCAAATGAATTATTCTCCTATTTTCTAGTAATTTCACCTTGGTTCTTTTGTGTATGTCATAGGTGGGTTGCAGCTTGTCTACTCTTAGGCAGATTTCTAGGGCTCTGTTCTGCAGTATTTGCAGTTTTTTTAGAAGTTCTTTTCTCACACCCATGTAGTTTACATTTCCATAGTCAAAATAGGGGAGCACCATGCCCTTGAAGATTTTTATTGACATTTCTTGTGTCATGTAATTCCTTAGCTTTGCAAATAGCCACAGTTTGTGGTTTACTTTTTGGATAATTTTATTTATACATAGGTTGTAGCTTAGTTGGCTGTCCAGCTCTACATTTTCTAAAGTTTGGTTTCCTAACTTACAGTGTAGTTTTCTTTCTGGCATTTGTTTATGCGAGAAGAGTACTGTTTTTGATGTGCTTGTGTTGATGGTTATTTTGTTGGACTCACACCACCCGTCTAGTTTTAGTAAGAGTTTATTTAGTTTAGTTATTACCTCCTCTTCTGTGGTGCCCTTTGCATATATGACTGTGTCATCTGCATATAGTTGGAGGCATTCAGTTTGCAGCCATTTTTCAAGATCGTCTATATAGATTATAAAGAGCAGTGGTCCTAACACTGACCCTTCGAGTACAACACATGTGACAGGTTGGTTGTCTGATAGTGTATTGTTTACTTTTGTTTTCTCTTGCCTGTTGTTCAGGTAGCATTTTATCCAATCCATAGTGTTGGATTTTATGCCCATGGTTTTTAGTTTTTCCAGTAGTATTTTATGGTCTACTGTGTCAAATGTTTTGCTGAAGTTAATGAAGGCTGCTCCAACTATTTGTTTTTGGGTGGGGATTTCGTTCTGCACAGTTCCTGATCTATTTTCCCATATTCTTTTGAATTTTTGCTGACAGCTTTTGCCCTATTGTGGCGAAGTGTGTGTTCAGTTTGTTTGCTGCATCTTTGTCTGTGGGCATTGTCCCTTCATTATCTTGGAAGTTTGTGTGCTCGTCTTTGTTATTTTTGGGGAATAATAGGTTTAAATTTTCCTGGAATTTGTTTGTGTTGCTTCCCCAGTCTTTGTCCTGCTTTATTATGTATTTATTTTTTGCCGTTCTCACAGCTTTGAGAGAGTTGTTTCTGCGATATGGTAGGCCAGTTTGTCTTCTATAGTTTCTCTGCGCTTTGCTTTATCACCCAGTTTACTTTTGGCTGTGATGAGTGTTAGCAGGTCATTGTCTACCCAGGGGTCCTGTTTTTTCCCGTATTTTTATTTTCTTAATGGGACACAACTCATCAGTTGATTTTCTTATTTCTGTGATGATGTTGTCCCAATAGATATCAACATCATCTCTGTTTTGTGTGATGTTATTTATGCTTTGGCGCAGATGCTCTTTTAATGTATCTTCTGAGTAGTTTTTTGGGGACCTTCCCATTTTGTATTCATAGTGATTTGTGCTTTTGAGCTTTTTCCTGGTTACATATACTAGTTTGTGGTCGCACTTTTTCCATTTACCTCTATATTGCATCCTTTCATTTTGATTGACTTTATTTGTTCATTTTTGTTCTCCATTGCAAGTGTGTACATTTGTTGTACCGTTTTCTCATTCAGCATTTCGGCTTCCGATCTTACTGGTCTCTTGCTGTAGTTTTCTTTTGACTGGAGCATTTTCTTTTTCTGGAAGAGTTCTTTTTTGTGTGACTCCTTTTCCAGCTGGATTTTGATACTCCTTGGTCTGCTTATGATTTTTTTGGTGTTCTGAGTTTGTGTATCCTCAACTTTATTTTTCTCTGTGGACTGCTCCTTATTGTCTGTGGTTTTTTTGGTGTTGTCTCTTTTTTCATTTTCTTTCCTAGACGGATGGCTTTGGTGACTACCGTTCAGCCAAAGTCAGTCTGCTTCTTTTAGCATGTTTGTGGCGCTTTTCTCCATGTTTTCGTCTTCTTTTTCCAGGATGCCGTGGATTATGGTGATTTTTTTCCATCACTTTTCGTTGCCTGTGTTTGGGCTGCATCCGTAGGTGGCTTCCTTTTGTCCATGGGCGCAGTCCTGGCATTGTTTGTATTTTTGTTTGCATTCGTGTTGTTCTTTTGTTCTTTGAGCTTTTCATACTCAGCTTTATACCATGTGCATTCGATTTGCAACGTATGGTGAGGTGGTGTGAGCTGGTGTGGAGTGGGTTGAGGTGGTGTCGGGTGGGGGGTGGGTGTGAGTTGAAGTGGGGTTAGCTGTGGGGTGAGTTGGTGTGGAGTGGATTTAGGTGGGTTGGTTTGGGTTGGGTTGGGATATCGGGACGGTTGGGGTGTGGGGAGGGGAGTTGAGATGGGATGGGCTTAGTTGGGGTATTGGGATGGTTGGGATGTGGCGGGGACTTGAGGTGGGTTGGGCTGGGTTGGGGGACAGCAGGATGGTTGGGGTGTGGGGGAGTTGAGGTGGGTTGGGCTGGGTTGGGGTATCAGGATGGTTGGAGTGTGGGCTGGGTTGGGATATCCGGATAGTTGGGGTATGGTGAGAGTTGAGGTGGGTTGGAATATCGGAATGATTGGGTTGTGGGGGAGTTGAGAAGGGTTGGGCTAGGTTGAGATATCAGGATGATTGGAGTTTGAGGTGGGTTGGGCTGGGTTGGGATATGGGATGGCTGGGGTGGGGGGGGGGAGTTGAGGGGTTGGACTGGGTTGGGGTATCAGGATGATTGGGGTGTGGGGGGAGTTGAGGTGGGTTGGGATATGGGGATGATTGGGGTGTGTGGGGGAGTTGAGATGGGTTGGGATATCGGATGGTTGGGGTGGGGGGAGTTGAGGTGACAGGCTGGGTTGGGTATCAGGATGGTTGAGGTGTGGGGGGAGTTGAGGTGGGGGAATGGTTGCGGTGTGGGGGGAGTTGAGGTGGGTTGGGATATGGGGATGATTGGGGTGTAGTGGGTGTTGAGGTGAGTTCGGTTATCGGATGGTTGGAGTGTGTGTGGGATGGGCGGAGTTGAGGTGTGGGGGCTGGGTTGGGATATCGGGATGGTTGTGGGTTTTGGGGGAGTTGAGGTGTGGGGGAGTGGGTTGGGGTATCGGGGTGGGGGATGTTGGGTGTGGGGGGGGGGGAGTAGTTAGAGGTTGTGGGGGATGTTGGGTGGTGTGGGGGGAGTTGAGGTGGGGGGGGGGGATGGTTGGGGTTGTGTGTGGGGAGTTGAGGTGGGGGGATGGTGGGGTGTGGGGGGGAGTTGAGGTGTGGGGGGGGGCTGGGTTAGGGTATCAGGATGGTTGGGGTGTGGGGGAGTTGAGGTGGGGGATGGTTGGGGTGTGGGGGGAGCTGAGGGGGGGGCTGGGTTGGGGTATAGGATGGTTGGAGGGAGTTGAGGTGGGGCTGGGTTGGGTATCGGGATGGTTGGGGTGTGGGGGGAGTTGAGGTGGGGGGGGGGCGCTGGGTGGGGGATGGTTGAGGTGTGGGGGGAGTTGAGGTGGGAGGCTGGGTTGGGATATCAGGATGGTTGGTGTGGGGGGGGAGTTGGGTGGGGGGATTGAGGTTGGGGTGGTTGGGGTGTGGGGGGAGTTGATGTGGGGGGGCTGGGTTGGGGTATCGGGATGGTTGGGGTGTGGGGGGAGTTGAGGTGGGGGGGGCTGGGTTGGGGTATCGGGATGGTTGGGGTGTGGGGGGAGTTGAGGTGGGGGGGGGGCTGGGTTGGGGTATCGGGATGGTTGGGGTGTGGGGGGAGTTGAGGTGGGAGGCTGGGTTGGGGTATCGGGATGGTTGGGGGGGGGGGGGAGTTGAGGTGCGGTGAGCTGAGTTAATTTGGCCTAGTGTGGTTTGTGTTGGGAGTGTGGGTTTGACTGGGACGGGCCCTATTGGACTGGACTGTGTTGGTGGAGGCTGGGACCAGTTCGGCTGGATATAGGGCAGTGTAATGGGCGGGATGGAGGCTAGGTCAGGACCATGGCGGAGTACAGTGCATTAGGTATGGAGCAGGGCGCCTCCTGTCGGATGCACAACTCACTAATTGTCCAATGAGAACTTTTTGTTTGTTTAATGGCTTTGGTATTTACACAGTACTTTGATCACTTATGGATAATTAGTTTTCACCGGAACTGCTAAGGTCAGTACGGGCTGGTGGTGGGTTCCATTAAGTAATACGTTAATAGACCACGCCAGATACCTAGTGACATCTGTCGGCAGAATCTGGAACCACTCTAAGTCGGGTACATTCCCCGACTACCTATCATTTCACATGCTGTAGACCAGACGGGATGGCCGAATGAGTTAGAGCGTCCGTCTCCCGTGTTGGTAGATCGTGGGGTCATTGGTTCGAACCCTGGTCGAGTCAAACCAATGAATTTAAAATTGATACTTGTTGCTTCCTAGCCAGGCGCTCGGCATTATTAGGATAGGGCAAGGACTGGTGTGCTCAGTGTCAGGATAATGTGACTGAATGGGATGTCAGGTCATGGTGCTGGCGGCCTGGTCTCCCAGTGGGGCAGCACTATAAAGTCGCCATGAGTGCGCACTGTCACAAGTCGGTACTCGTCCTGATATGACCTTAGATGTTGCTAGGACGTAAAACAAAACAAAAAATTGCTTGGAAAAATAATAAAATGCCTGATTATCTTCGGATATTCATATCGCAACAGGATTCAACCTCTTTTCCGTGTAATATATCTATATAAAAAAAGACACCTATATTGTGTTTTTCTTCTGGAATTCCCCCGATACTCTCTTCATGTATTACGCCCCTCCAGTTAAGCTAGTGACATCTGTCGGCAGATCTGGAATCACTCTAGTCCGGGTACTTTCCAGCTTAACTGGTGGGGGTCTATTCGAATGTTAGCCCAGACGCTTGGTTTTCTTAACGCTGTAAAATTGATTAACAGCATTAGATTTACATTGGGCCGTAAAGGTGCATAGTCTGATAAAACTGAAAGCAGCACCATATTCAACCCCCCCACCCCATTAGGTTTGATTCCACATAGCTAACTTAGATACTTATGTACTTATTATCTGCGCTATAAATATAATGGAAGAGAAGCAAACATTAATCAGATATGAAGTGACCAACCGGTACTGGGACAGGAAGCACATGCTGACCAACTGCCTTTGCTTACCTGTCCCCACAGGCAATAGGGCTCCATGCCGCTCCAACTGCACACAATATAGAACCTTCCGGAATCAGTACAAACCAATAGAAACTCATCTGATCCACTTATACATGTATAATATTTGAATGAAGGTAAACATGTGTACATACACATTAAATATTTGGTTCCCCTGTGTTACACTGCTATGCTCAAAGACGGGTAATTAAGTCCCACCATTTCGGTGTGCACACCGAAATTAGTTCTAAATGACAAAAGCGAAACAATCGGAGCGTGCATCTTTCAGCTGTGATAGTCGTTCCGGTGAATGGATCAAGAAATGAGTTTGCGACATGGGATCCACACATATGTCTAATTTGATGTTTGCTTTGGTTTGTTGGGGTTTTTCGCCCCAGCAACATATCAGCTCTCATCAAGTCAGGTTCTGACTTTTCGTTTTTTTTAGTTTTTTTTTAATACTGGCAATATCTAAGGATTGGTAGCGACATGTGACAGTGCACGATCATGGTATGTGACCTTATATGTTGCTAGGATGTAAAACATAAATAAACAAACAAAACAGTCATTCTGGGATGAGAGTCTACATCATTAGACTATCTATAATCTGCAATCAATCTACACGTGCCTATCTCTGTATGTGGCGACCGGGCGCGGTGGCCGAGTCGGTAAACGCAGGCCTCTCGTGCGGAAGATCGGGAGTTCAATTCCCGGTCGAGTCAAGCCAATGACTTATAAAAAATTGATACTTGTCGCTACCTAGCCTGGCACTTGGCGTTAATAGCATAGAACAAGGACTTGTTAGCACAATGTCAGGATAATGTTTCTGTGTGGGATATCGAGTCATGGTGACTACGGTCTGGTCTCGCAGTGGGGCAGCACTAAGAAGTCACCATGAGTGTGCGCTTTCACAAGTCGGTACCCATCTTGATGAACTTGGATGTTGCTAGGACGTAAAACAACACACTCCCTGTGGCATTTCAACTGGGTAGGTTAGTGCGGCACACAAGACATGTGGAAAAAGCTAGACAGCGTTGTGTAACCTTCTCTTGAGTACAGACCAGACGGGGTGGCCGAATGAGTTGAGCATCCGTCTCCTGTTTTGGGAGATCGGGGGATCCAAACCCATGGGTGTGTGGATTCGAACCATGGTCGAGTCAAACCAATGACTTAAAAATGTATACTTGTCGCTTCCTAGCCAGGAGCTCTGCATTATTAGGATAGGGCAAGGAGTGGTTGGCTCAGTGTCAGGATAATGTGACTGAGTGGGATATCAGGTCATGGTGCTGGCTGCCTGGTCTCCAAGTGGGGCAGCACTATAAAGTCGCCATGAGTGCGCACTGTCACAGGTTGGTACCCGTCCTGATATGACCTTAGATATTGCTAGGATGTAAAACAACAACAAACAAACAAATTCTTGAGTACACTGGACATAGTGGTCAAATCGGTAAGAGCACGAGCTTCCAATGCAGAAGGTCGGGGGTTCTAAGTTTCTCAAATCCGTCCACCCCCCGCAAACCAACTAAATCTCTCTAACCGACCACCTTCACAGATTGACCACTCCCCTATATCGATCGCTTTATTTAGGTTCCAACCAATTTCCCATACAAAATACCATTGTAATGATAAAAAAAACTCCCTAAACCGAACACCTCCCTAAATGGACCATTTAAAGTCAGTCTCATGGTCGGTCGATTTCGAGAGGTTTTACTGTATATATATATACTTAATTCTGAATTATGCGCACAGAAATTATATATAGTTTTTGTGGGGCAGCGTGATGATGTGTGAGGTGACACTGACAAGTTAATGCGTGTACTGACAGGTGGCGCTTAGGTTACAAGTTGCGAACATAGACAAACAGACAAACAAACAAACAAACAAACGCATTCGCTTTTATTTATATATAGATTTACAACTTGAATTTTTTTTGAAAGATGGAGAAATTTCATTTATCAGAAAAAGCCACCCTAAACATGCGAGTCTTGAGTCGGGTGAGCCTGCATGTTTAATTTAGCTATCTCAACTCATTATTATCCTTTTGTATTTTCCAGGTGAGTTCCATTGCCTTATGGATCTACTTGGTGACACTGTTGCACGTAAGTGAAATGGAAACTGTACCATTGTTTTTAAAGCTGCATACCCAGATGAAGGTGGGATGGCCGAATGAGTTAGAGCGTCCGTCTCCCGTGTTGGTAGACCATGGGATCGTGGGTTCGAACCCTGGTCGAGTCAAACCAATGACTTGAGAATTGATACTTGTTGCTTCCTAGCCAGGCGTTTGGCATTATTAGGGTATGGCAAGGACTGGTTAGCTCAGTGTCGGGATAATGTGACTGAGTGGGATATCAGGTCATGGTGCTGGTGGCATGGTCTCGCAGTGGGGCAGCACTATAAAGTCACCATGAGTGCGCACTGTCACAAGTTGGTACCCGTCCTGATATGACCTTAAATGTTGCTAGGATGTAAAACAACAACAAAACAAACAAACCCGATGAATGCAACAACATTTTAAAACCCAAACACTCACCTAACTTTTATCCGATATATATCCAATTTAGATAACAGTGCACTTAAAGTTGCTTAGTCCAATAGTTTTGAGTTTCTGTCATTTTCTGAGATGAACTTATTAGATTGATCGTCATAACCTACTTTACGTTGGCTTGAAGTAATTTCTAACTTTTGAGATATTTGAAATGCAAACATGCAAAATTAGTGTTGGCAAGCGTGCCAACACTCTGACACTATAGGCTTCTGCAGTAACAAATTCTATTAAATTGCCTCAGTGTTCCCTCGTATGTGATGACAAATGTTTAATAAGTACACCGATATCTCAGTTAGATATGTAGAATAAAATCTAGAACTCATAAAGTCAATGCTTAGGTCATATTTTTAAAAACAACCAAAAACACTTGTCAATCATAGCCACATGACAGGGTACTTAACTATGTCAATATCGTGATCACGTGACGTTGGAGAAAGTTGTTGGTTAGTAATTCCGGCGAGGAATACTTGGCGTCACTTGCTAACCGGAAGTATGTTGCAGTAGCACTTCCGCCCCCATTCCCCATTGTGCACCTAATTTGCTGTTTCGCATGATTTAATTAGAAAAACAAAAGGATGGTTATATGACACTACTGTTACCATATTGCTATGGAACTTTTGGGTTACAGAATTTCATTGCGTTACATGCTGCAAATTGTGTATTCAACAGTTGTTGTATACCTTATTCTATATACCTTTTGTGTAAATAACCCTGAATTGAAAAATGGCTGGAAGACCAGTGCTTCGGCACTGACAAAACACTTTTCAGCAGAATAAACATATTTACCACCAAAAGAAGAAAAATGGTTGTGAACTCCCTCCAAATGGGGGAGATTGACGAGGAGCCTCTGCCTGCTAGTGCTAGTCTGCCAGCTCCACCCCTCTCCCCCCAACTACAGCCACTACCACTACGTCTACCACCCACCACCACCACCACTTGACTACCACCACCACTACCACCACTCGACTACCACCACTCGACTACCACCACCACTATGACCACCACTACCACCACTACGACCACCACTACGACCACCACTACCACCACTACCACCAAATGGGGGAGATTGACGAGGAGCCTCTGCCTGCTAGTGCTAGTCTGCCAGCTCCACCCCTCTCCCCCCAACTACAGCCACAACCACCACTACCACTACGTCTACCACCCACCACCACCACTTGACTACCACCTCCACTACCACCACTCGACTACCACCACTCGACTACCACCACCACTATGACCACCACTACCACCACTACCACCACTACCACCACCACTACCACCACCACTACCACCACTACCACCAAATGGGGGAGATTGACGAGGAGCCTCTGCCTGCTAGTGCTAGTCTGCCAGCGCCACCCCTCTCCCCCCAACTACAGCCACTACCACCACTACCACTACGTCTACCACCCACCACCACCACTTGACTACCACCTCCACTACCACCACTCGACTACCACCACCAATATGACCACCACTACCACCACTACGACCACCACTACGACCAGTATCACCACCACTATCACCACCACTACCACCACTACCACCACCACTACCACCACAACTACCACCACCACTACCACCACTACCACCACCACTACTACCACCACCACTACTACCCCTCGCCCCTAACTACAACCACAGCCACCACTACCAATATGTCTACCACCCATCACCACCACTACCACTACTTGACTACCACCACCACTCCAACCACCACTACCACAACTACCACCACTACGTCTGCCACCCACCACCACCACTACCACCACCACTACTACCACTACCACTACCACCACCACTACCACCACCACTACTACCCCTCGCCCCTAACTACAACCACAGCCACCACTACCAATACGTCTACCACCCATCACCACCACTACCACTACTTGACTACCACCACCACTCCCACCACCACTACCAGAACTACCACCACTACGTCTGCCACCCACCACCACCACTCGACTACCACCACCACTACTACCACAACTACCACCACCACTATCACCACTACCACCAGCACTACCACCACTACCACCAGCACTACCACCAGCACTACCACCACTACCACCACCACTACCACCACCACTACCACCACCACTCCCACCACCACTACCACCACTACTACCACCACTACTACCACCACTACACCACCACTACCACCACTACACCACCACTACCACCACCACTACCACCACCACAACTACCACCACAACTACCACTACCATACCATAACCACTACATCTACCACCTACCACTACCACTACATCTACCACAACTACCACCACCACAACTACCACCACCATGACCACTACCACTACCACCACTCCCACTACAATCACAACCACCACTACCACTATGTCTACCACCCACCACCACTACTACCACTCGACTACAACCACCACTACCACCACCACCACCACACACACTACCACCACCACCACCACTACTACCACCACCACTACCACTATGTCTACCACCCACCCACTCGACTCGACTACTACCACTCGACTACAACCACCACTACCACCACACACACCACCACCACCACTACTACCACCACCACTACCATCACTCCCACTACAATCACAACCACCACTACCACTATGTCTACCACCCACCACCACTACTACCACTCGACTACAACCACCCACCACCACCACCCACCATCATCATGACCGGTCACATTTTCCTAATACTGAGCCAACCAGTCCTTACCAGTCTATGGTTTTACTCAGTCGGGCATCGAACCAACTCAACCCTTCTCGTCTGCTGCACCCGCTCCCCCCACCTCACCGCACATAGATGTACAAAAAAGAAACGTTACGTTCTGTTGGCGGACCAGGATTTACTGGCGAGACTCCAGTTTTGAAGTTGTCTAGGGTAGAAGTGGGGTGTGTGGGTGGGGTGGGGGGGGGGGGGGTGCAGGACACAGTGCATACATTGATTCTCCAATGGGTGCCCATTACATCTGGGATCTGCCAGCTTTCACACACAACCGTTGTCTCACTACTACTACTAGAGAACATCAACATCCTTTAACATTTTTCCTTATCTCACCAGTAGAGCACAACACTAATAATAATAATAACAATAATAATAATAATAATACGTCAGAACACGTCAGAATTCTTTTTCTCACCAGTAGAGCGCATCAGTAACAACGATGATCACCACATCTTGACATTCACTAGTCAACAACAAAGTCATCATCCCTGTCACCAGTAGAGCACGATGCTAACAACGACAATTACAACATTCTGACACCAGTCAACAACAACGCCATCATTCCTGTCACCAGTAAAGCACGACGCTAACAACAACAATTACAACATCCTAACAACAACAATTACAATATCCTCACCAGTCAACAACAACAACGTCATCATTCCTGTCACCAGTAGAGCACAACGCTAACAACGACAATTACAACATCGTCACACTCACCAGTCAACAATCATGTCATCATTCCTGTCACCAGTAGAGCACAATGCTAACAACAACAATTACATCTTGACATTCACCAGTCAACAACAACGTCATCATTCCTGTCACCAGTAGAACACGGCACTATCAACAACAATTACAATATCCTGACATTCACCAATCAACAACAACGTCATCATTCCTGTCAACATTGGAGCACCATGCTAACAACAATTACAACATCCCAACATTCACCAGTCAACAACATCATCGTCATCATTCCTGTCACCGGTAGAGCACAATGCTAACAACAACAATTCCTATCCAGGCGCTCGGCATTATTAGGATAAGGGCAGGGACTGGTTAACATAGTGTCAGGATAATGTGACTGTGTGGGATATCAGGTCATGGTGCTGGTGGCCTGGTCTCCCAGTGGGGCAGCACTATAAACTTGCCATCAGTGCGCACTGCCACAAGTCGGTACCCATCCGGATATGACCTTATATTTTGCTAGGATGTAGAACAACACCAAACAAACAAAAAACTCCAACTCTGGTACCTACCAACCCAACTGGCTCATGGCCTATATACAAGTTACTTTCAGGTTAGTACTGGCCCGCAGTGAGGCCATATAACATTGCAGTTATATATAAATATATAGCAGTTTATACCTAAAAAGCACTACTAACTAGTTTGATGGTAAACTACCAGATGGGACGGTGGTTGTGGGTTCAACTCTTGTCTGAGTCAAACAGAAGACTTACAAAGCATGGCGCTGGGGATTATTGGGATAAAGCAATGACTGGTTAAGATAATGTGACTGAGTAACATATCGGGTCATGGTGTTAATGGTATGGTATTTAAGTGGTGCAGCACTATGAATCCACCATGATTGTGTTATGTTTTGCAAGGCGGAAGCCGTCCGTATATCACTACATGACGTGATATGTTGATGGGACCTAAAACCCTGATTAATCAGTCGCT
Source organism: Branchipolynoe longqiensis (assembly GCA_030323885.1). Classification (NCBI taxonomy): domain Eukaryota; kingdom Metazoa; phylum Annelida; class Polychaeta; order Phyllodocida; family Polynoidae; genus Branchipolynoe; species Branchipolynoe longqiensis. The sequence goes on along the minus strand of CM059193.1, from coordinate 13,464,672 downwards.
CCTGGCATGCTAGCAGGAGGTGGGAGTGCTCGTGTGGTGAATTATCGAGTGAGGGCACAGACAGCTCTGGTGCAGCGGACAGTCTGCATTTTGTCTGTTTATTTGTTGTTGTTTTCCATCCTAGCTACATCTAAGGTCATATCAGGACGGGTAGCGACTTCTAACAGTGCGCACTCATGGCGACTTTATAGTGCTGCCCTACTGGGAGACCAGGCCACCAGCCCCATGACTCAATTTTGCCCCACACAGTCACATTATCCTGACACTATGCTAACCAGTCCTTGTCTTAATAATACTCTTATCTTATTAATGCCGAACGCCAGGCTAGGTAGTGACAAGTATCAGTTTTATAAGTCATTGGTTTGACTCGGCTGGGATTCGAACTCCCGACCTTCTGCATGGGAAGCCTGCGCTCTACCACCCCTGCTTTTTGTAGCCTCGTTTTGTGAAGTCCCGCTAATTAACCTCTTAGTGAGCGCTGATTGCTTGAGGCAATGCACCCCTGAGAAGCGGCATGCTTGCGGTGAAGCGGTTGTCTGCAGTAATGTGCCCTCAGCGATAAGATTATTTCAGTAGAGTGATTGTTTGCGGTAATGTTGGATCAAGTGATCAAGTTTTCTGCGGTAATGTGCCCTCAAATGATAAGGTTATTTCGATTGCTTGTGGTAATGTGCGCAAAAGTGATGATATTATTTTGGTAGAGTGATTGTCTGTGGTAATTAATGTGCCCTCAAGTGATGAGATTATTTCGATAGAATGATGTCTGCGGTGATATGATTATTCCGGTAGTGTAATTGTGGTAATGTTCCTTCGAGTGACAATTTATGGGGTGCAGCCTGAAGAGCTGTAGGTCTGCCCTCACGCAGCTCCCCTAATTCCCCTCCTCGGGCCCGTATGCATGGGGCGGTGTTAGCGCTCCAAACCTGTGGTTAGCGGCGATCTCCGGGTTAGCGGGGAAAAGTCGGTATGCATGGGGGAGTGTTAGGGAAACTCCGCAAGTTTAACGTCGTCTATGCTAACCCCAACCAATATCAAGTTTACCGTGGGTGTTAGGGACCGATTAGGTGCACATCTATTCAATGCGATCATATTTAACAGAATTACATACTCAAATTGTGAAATTTCATTAAATTAACCCTAAATTCGAACCGATATTAACGTCTCCGCTGCATCGGCAGCAATATTAATATTGTCGAATGTACGACAAATGTAAACTAAACAAATGGCCGCCGCTGCCACATCGACGTCGCTATATATACTGTCGAATATCAACAAAATATTGCATCGGCGGCACTATATTAGGCCCAAATCTATTGAATGTGATCATATTTAACAGAATTACATACTCAAAACGTGAAATTTCATTAAATTAACCCTAAAATCGAACCCATACAATGGCGGCGATATTAATATTGTCAAATCGACGCTACAGGCACAGAGGGATCTCCCAAATCTATAAATAACTGATAGGTTAGCTAACGCCTCCGTGCTTTGGCTCCGTGCATACCCCGTGACCCATTTCTCAACACCGGCGTTAGCTAACCCGAACGCGGTCCTTAACACCGGGGCCGATAAATAATTCTTCATGCATACGGGCCCAGGTGGTGCCTCGCCGGTGTGGTGGTTTCAGCGTGTTCCCGTGCTCAGAGGTGTCCCGTTGCTTCTGCGCTGCTTCTGCGCATGCGCGGATTTCGCATCAACTCGGGTCACCTGAGCCACTTATTGGCGCATGCGCACATCCTACAAACTCGGGTCGAATAATCGAATACGCTTCTCCGCGCTCGGGTGGACAATCTTTTTTTTTTTTTTTAATAACCGATAAAAATACAGCAAAATAGGATTTAAAGTATTTTATGATGGCCCAGTTTACCTATATTTCCATTTAATTAATCTAAGTTATTCTTTTTTTGCACATGGCACGTGTATTTGTCGACTCCACTCGCCGTGTTCTATTTGAATTTCTGACGACTCGGATGACCCGAGTCGCCCGGGTAGTGTTAATCGATTACGGCCATCCTTATTAGATTCTGACGCATGCGCAGAAGCGAGGGACACCTCTGAGCACGGGAACACGCTGAAACCACCCCACCGGTAAACACAGGGCTGCCGAGTGACTGGGCCACCACGTAGGAGTGGCAGACGACAGTGGCTGCACCACTGATAACATAAATCTGTTGGAGGGAGCGGGATGTAGCTCAGGCGGTAGAGTATCCAACTGTGAAGGTGTGGGTCATCTGATCGATCCAGCTCAGTGGACACATTTGCAGCTTGGGCTATTTTCTGTTCCAATCAGTGGTCCCCAACTGGTTCATCAAAAGCTGTGGTATGTGCTGTCCCGTCTCGGGGAAAGTGCATATAAAAGACCCCGTTCTGCTTATCGGAAAGAGTAGCCTATGTGGCGGCGGTGGGTTTCCTCCAAAGAAATATGTCAGAATGACCATATGTTTGACGTCCAATAGCCGATGATGAAAATCTACGCGCTCTAGAGGCGTCCTTAAATAAAACAAATTTTGGATGTGTTGGAAATGTGGCAGTTGGACGTTGAGGCAGTGAGTGGCGGGAGTAACTTTGCTAGAGTGATTGTCTGTGGTAACATGCCCCTAAGTGAGAAGACTTTCGATAGAGGGATTGTCTACGGTAACCTGCCCACAAGTGATCACATTATTTCGGTAGAGTGATTGTCTGTAGTAACACCGTCTCACGTGATAGATTATTCGATAGAGTAATTGTGGTAATTTGCCCTCAAGTGATATTATTTGGATCACGGTGGTTTTCTTCGGTAATATACGATCAAGTGATGACATTATTTTGGTGGATTGATTGTTTGCGGTAATGTTTCCAGAATACAAGCACCACTAGGGTTGCTAACAGTTTAGTGTCCGCCCTGGCTGCTCCCGAAAGCGCACCCTGGTGGGGACACTGTTTACCAGGCAATGGTGACCTTTCAAGCAGATGGAAGGTGAAGGTCACAGGATGCAGAGCAGTGTCTGTCCCGATGAACCTCCGTGGTACTGTGTGTCATTGGGGGGTATAACATTATGTGATTGGTGACTCTTGGTGCTTGGTGGTTGTGTGATTGGTGACTGTGATTGGTGATGCTACTCTGTCAGTGTGTGTAGTAACTGCTTGTGGTTGTGTGACTGGTGGTTGTATATTGTATGACTATGATTGGTTACTGGTGGTGCTACTATGTGTGGATGGTGGCTGTGCGATTAGTGGTGGGACCATTGTATGATTGGTATGTGTGTCTAGTATTAGGTATTTAGGTCATGACAGATAAAGCCAGGAATTTTGGAATGATATCTTAGCAACCAAAAAGAATACAAAGATGAAGAGTGACATCAAATTGGAGCTTACTATCCGAGGAATGTGAATGTGTGCATAGCTCATTAGTTCCGGAATTCTGACTAATCTCCGATTGTATTGGTTGGTTTTACATCCTGGCAACATCTGAGGTCATATCAGGATAGGTACCAACTTGTGACAGTGCACACTCACTGGTGACTTTATAGTGCTGCCCCACTGGGAAACCAGGCCATCAGCACCTTGCTTAGCTTTGGTGGTTGTTTGTAACCTTACAACGGTTACCGGCTGCACAACTGCAGCAATATAGAAAGGCACTTATAAATCGATCCGATCTTTGGTTGAAGATTAATCTTCAGGTGGGACCATTGTAGAAGCTGGGGATGTCTTTACAACAATCAAACAATGAATCATTGGGGCGGCCCCGGAATCTCTCTGGTCCAGCGGTAGCAGAGCACTCGTATCCAGCAACAGCAGCATGGGTTCATGAGGAAGGGACGGGTAAAGGCGGGTTCAGCAGGTTCCAGCAACAAGAACAAAGCAAGAGAGCGATAAGGCACAGGGCCCCACTCAAGCAAACAACTCCCTTGATCAGGGGGAGAAGTAAGCCCGGGAGAAAAAAAAAAGGGTTGAGTATAGGAAAGAGAAATGAAGAGAGTTGAGTCAAAGGGCCGTGTCTCTTTGCTCTATGGTGACCATCCGGTGACCCAGAGACACAGACGGAGTAAAAGAATAGAAAGTGAAATGCTGGTGGACTCCCACCGCCCCCCCCCCCCGCCCCTCCTGGAACTCTTTTCAGACATAATCGAGGAGGAGCAAGGCCAGTGGAGCGGAGATAGAGAGAGGTGTGGATGAAGTGCGGTCCGGATAGCAAGTGCATCAGCACCATGACCTGATATCCCATTCAGTGACATTATCCTGACACTGAGCCAACCAGTCCTTGCCCTATCCTAAATATGCCGAGCGCCTGACCAGGAAGCGACCAGTATAAATTGTTATGTCATTGGTTTGACTCGACCATGATTCGAAGCTGTGGGTTCGAATCCCACGGTCTACCAAAACCGGAGACGGACGCACAACTCATTCGGCCATCCCGTGTGGTCTGGTGCCGATTTGATGTGATGGGTTTGTTGACCGTACCAGTTAACCGAATTACCCGTGTCGCACCGAGCGGTTGTCACATGATCGAAGACTGGTCACGTGCCAAGCCGCTGCACTGCGCACGACGTTTTGCACAGCGGAATGAGCTGACTTCCGGTGACAACCAATTCCCCTGTCACTCTCCGCAACGCGCCCCCAGCTGCACTGTCACTGCTGCCGCTATCTGCCTGGAGAGTGTGAACGCAGGCCGAGATTCATTCAATTGCTGAAAGGGGGCGCCACTGTGATTATCAGTGAGGCCAAAAAGAAATTAGTTTTTCCTGTTGTAAGGGACATTTTTTTGGGGTCATTTGGTACATTTCTTTTTGTTAAGTACAGATTTGTTTGTTAATCCGCATTCTGTAAATTTCAACGGGACCACGTAAGAGTGCAATTATATTTTCCTCCGAGCGGGAAACAAATGGAGTCCTAGTTCTAGTCTTAGTTCTGAAAGGGTGGGTGGGGAACATCACTATTTTTTTGTTTTGGCCTGACTGTCCAATCAGATGCGATGTGCACTTAAAGTTGCATGGTCCGATGAAACATATTTTTTTCAAAACCAAAACACTTACTACATTTGATTATATAAATCAAACTTAGGTACTGGTGCATTAACTAAGGCGTTGTAGCAGTATGTACAGAATAATCAGTGCCCTTTGGGCACCTACTTTGAGACAGCCATTAGGCAGGGAGACCACTAACCAATTAGGTCAATCTTGTGACCTTATTAGTTTGACCCTCATTCCCAGTACCATATATGGCACTAGTCAGGTTCCAGACTACCTACACATTAATAGGTCATTCCTCATCACATGACCATCAAGAGATGTTAATCTGGGCCACAACAACAAGACTTTTAACAAGCTTGCCAAAATAATTTTGGGTTCTTTCAGCTGAAATTGCTCCAAAACTAGCAGTTTTCCATCAAAATGACTCCGGAATAATGAATATTGGGTTATCATAGTCAACTTGATATATTTATCTCAAAAAGGATGCACACATTCTATATCCATTGGACTATGCAACTTTAAGCCTGCGTTGAAGTGGAGGTTGTGGGTGTTTGTGGGGTGGGGAGGGTATGAGCAGAGGGGGCTGCTCAAAGATGTTCGGGGAGGTTCCTTAAGAGGTAAAGGTGCGACATAACTAATGAGCTGCTCTGTGCATAGACTGCTGAGTCAGCCGTTCCGCAAATAGATATAATGTCCACACTGACTGACAGGGATTGACACTGACCTCACTGACAGGGATTGACACTGACTTCACTGACAGGGATTGACACTGACCTCACTGACATTGGTTGACCCTGCCTTCACTGACAGGGATTGACACTGATTTCACTGACAGAGATTGACACTGAGGTTGGCACTAACCTCACTGACAGGGATTGACACTGATTTCACTGACAGAGATTGATACTGACTTCACTGATAGGGATTGACACTGACTTCACTGACCGGTTGGCACTAACCTCACTGACAGGGATTGACACTGACTTCACACACACTGATTGACACTGACCTCTCTGACAGGGATTGACACTGACTTCACTGACAGGGATTGACACTGACTTCACGCACAATGATTGACACTGACCTCTCTGACAGCGATTGCCACTGACTTCACTGACAGGGATTGACATTGACTTCGCTGATGGGTTGGCACTGACCACCCACACAAACCACCACACACATGATGACACTGACCTCCTGACGATTACTGATCACTGACAGGGATTGACACTGACTTCACACACAATGATTGACACTGACCTCTCTGACAGGGATTGACACTGACTTCACTGACAGGGATTGACACTGACTTCACGCACAATGATTGACACTGACCTCTCTGACAGGGATTGACATTGACTTCGCTGATGGGTTGGCACTGACCTCACTGACAGCGATTGACACTGACTTCACACACAATGATTGACACTGACCTCTCTGACAGGGATTGACACTGACTTCACTGACAGGGATTGACACTGACTTCACGCACAATGATTGACACTGATTTCACTGACAGAGATTGATACTGACTTCACTGATAGGGATTGACACTGACTTCACTGACTGGTTGGCACTAACCTCACTGACAGGGATTGACACTGACTTCACACACAATGATTGACACTGACCTCTCTGACAGGGATTGACACTGACTTCACTGACAGGGATTGACACTGACTTCACTGACAGGGATTGACACTGACCTCACTGACAGGGATTGACATTGACTTCACTGATGGGTTGGCACTGACCTCACTGACAGCGATTGACACTGACTTCACACACAATGATTGACACTGACCTCTCTGACAGGGATTGACACTGACTTCACTGACAGGGATTGACATTGACTTCACTGATGGGTTGGCACTGACCTCACTGACAGCGATTGACACTGACTTCACACACAATGATTGACACTGACCTCTCTGACAGGGATTGACACTGACTTCACTGACAGGGATTGACATTGACTTCACTGACGGGTTGGCACTGACCTCACTGACAGCGATTGACACTGACTTCACTGTCAATGATTGACACTGACCTCTCTGACAGTTTGTTTGTTTCTTGGAGGTTTGGGTCCTGGCAAATTCTAAGGTCATATCAGGACAGACTGTCTGACAGCGATTGACACTATAGATGAGAATCTTCGGAATTATGATCTGCCCGATTGTTTCTCCGATATGGTCAAAATTGTCGACCATTCTAGCTTTTCCTGTCACTTTAAAAGTCCCAAATATTCATTAAATAGTTTCCCTTTTTGTTTGTTGTCAGGGCATTCTCATCTATGTGACACTGACTTCACTGACATGGATTGACACTTACTCCACTGACAGAGATGGACACTAACTTCTCTTACATGGATTGACACTGACTTCACTGACATCGATTGGCACTGAGTTCACTTACATGGATTGACACTGACCTATTTGACAGGGACTGACACTGACCTCTCTGACAGGGACTGACACTGACTTCACTGACATTGATTGATATTGACCTCTCTGACAGGGGTTGACACTGACCTCACTGACAAAGATTGACACTGACTTCATAGACAGAGATTGACACTAACAGGGACTGACACTGACCTCTCTGACAGGGACTGACACCGACTTCACTGACAGTGATTGATACAGACTTCTCTTACAGGGATTGGCACTGACATCACTGAGTGATTGACACTAACTCCACTGACAGTGATTGACACTGGTGTCAGTGACAGTGATTGACACTGGCCTTATTGACAGTGATTGACACTGACCTCTCTGACCGGGGTTGACACTGGCTTCACTGACAAAGATTGACACTGACTTCATAGACAGAGATTGACACTAACAGGGACTGACACTGACCTCTCTAACAGGGACTGACACCGACTTCACTGACAGTAATTGAAACAGACTTCTCTTACAGGGATTGGCACTGACATTGCTGAGTGATTGACACTAACTCCACAGACAGTGATTGACACTGACGTCAGTGACAGTGATTGACACTGGCATCATTGACAGTGATTGACACTGGCCTAACTGACAGTGATTGACACTGGCCTCACTGACAGTGATTGACTGTGACCTCAGTGACAGGGATTGACACTGACCTCTCTGACAGGGATTGACACTCACGTCAGTGACAGTGATTGACACTGACCGCACTACTACACCAGACAGGATGGCTGAATTAGTTAGCGCGTCCATCTCTTGTTTTGGTAGACTTTGGGATCGTGGGTTCGAAACCTGGTCGAGTCAAACCAATGACTTAAAAATTGATACTTGTTGCTTCCTAGCCAGGTGCTCCGCATTATTAGGATAGGGCAAGGACTGGTTGGCTTAGTGTCAGGATAATGTGGCTGAGTGGGATATCAGGTCATGGTGCTGGTGGCCTGGTCTCCCAGATTGGCAGCACTATAAAGTCACCATGAGTGCGCACTGTCACAAGTCGGTACCCATCCTGATATGACCTTAGATGTTGCTAGGATGTAAAACAACAACAAACAAAACTGACCGCACTACACAACAGGTATTTATACACACCTTACTATCAGGGATTGGCACTGGCATGTATTGACACTGACAAAAGTTGACAAACACACACAGTCCAATGTTTCGGCAATATTCCAAAGTAACAGGTTGTGGAATGCCGGGAATACCAGCACTGTAGCAGCAGGAGATAGGAGGCTTTGCAAGCTGCTGACGTAATTCACGCTGACAAGATTCAAGCCGTGGCCAGGAAGTGCCAACCAAGCAAAAAGCCCCTCCTCCCCCCCCCCCTACACACACACGCATACCCCCCACCCCCACACACAAACCTGCTACAGTCGGCCACTCCCCTAAAGCTACAGGACTCTTCTTAATGGGAAATTCTATCTGGGTTAATCACATATGGGACGACCGGACGCCGTGGCCCAATCGGTAGAGCGCAGGCTTCCCACGCGGAAGGTCTGGAGGTCGAATCCCAGCTAAGTCAAACCAATGACATACACAATTGATACTTGTCGCTACCTAGACTGGCACTCAGCATTATTAGGATAGGGCAAGGCCATCGTAAGCTCAGTGTCATGATTGAGTGGGATATTGGGCCATGGTCTCAGTGGGACAGCACTATTAAGTCACCATGAGTGCGCACTGTCACAAGTTGGTACCTGTCCTGATCTGGCTGTAGATGTTTGTTTGTTTGGTGTTGTTTTACGCCCTAGAAACATCTAAGGTCATATCAGGACTGGGAGGACATAACACAAGACCAAAATAAAATTGTATAAAAACTTATGGGACACATTTCTTGGCCACTTGTACTTGTAGAAAATTGAGTTGTGGATTTAATTTGACATTATTTCAGGGTCATTTCTATTTTGTTTCCCAGCCTATGATGTACATTGTAATGTGTGTCAATGGGACGCTGCTCTTTCTTCACTCTGCATTCATTAAAGACGTGTTTTCATGTGTATTTGACCTGAATTCCCTACCGGGTGCGGTGGCCTAATCGGTAGAGCGCGGGCCTCGCGTGCGGAAGGTTGGGAGGTCGAATCCCAGCCAAGTCAAACCAATGACTTACAAAATTGATACTTGTCGCTGCCTAGCCAGGTGCTCGACATTACTAGGATAAGGCAAGGACTGGTTAGCTCATTGTCAGGATAATGTGACTGAGTGGTATATCGGGTCATGGTACTGGTCGCCTAGTCTCTCAATGGGGCTGAACTATAAACTCACCATTGATGCGCACTGTCACAAGTCGGTGCCTGTCCTGATATGACCTTAGATGTTGCCAGGACGTAAAACTCCAACAACCAACCAACCTGAATTCCTGACTCATCAAGATCCCTGATGCGCCTTACTTGCGTAGTGTCTCTATGTGTGTCACGTGATCGCTATTATCTCTGCCACAGACCAGTTTAGCAGGTTGCGGATTACCCAAAAGTGGGTTAGTGGTGGTGAACCGTTATTACCCGATATTGGATGTGAGGCCCGAGTGGCGTAATTTCCTTAAAGCTGCATAGTCCGATGAAGCATCAACTTTTCAAAACCAAATGAATTATCTAGATTTGATTCTACATATCTAACTTAGATACTGATGCGCATAGTAACCATTTGTTTTCACATTTAAATTTTTAAATTTTTTATTGAGGCTGTATTTATACTGTCCATAGCATATAAGCCCGGGTACCTAGGTTTGTTTTCACTGCTGGCCAGTTGTAGTGTTGGTGTTATCTTACCACACAGTAGCTGCTGATAAGTTATTTGATTGCCTGCATTTCAGTAGCAGATAGATAATTGGTTGGTATGGTTAGTAGCCTATGTTAGTTTTTTTGGATTTTCTTGGCATATATGTATTTTATTTTGTTCTACTCTTATTACTAGACTGTTATCTGGCTACTCTTGGCATGGTTACCCTCCATTGGGCGTCCCGCTGTTGGGCCGTGACATATTACATGCCCCTTTGCAGTGCAGCATACTGGCCGTGACCCTTTTCGGGGTCAAGGTCAATGGTATTGTTGCTGCTGTAAAGCGGGCGGTCTCCTGTAGTCTTTTTGTGGATGACTTTGTTTTATATTACAGTGGTGCTAACATGAATGTCGTAGAGAGACAGCTACAACCAAGCATAAATGTGATCCATCGATGGTCAGTTCTGAACAGTTTCAAATTTTCCAAGACCAAAACGTCTGCATGCACTTCTGCTTGCTGCGTAGAATGCATGCGGAACTGGAGCTGACCCTGGATGGGGATCCCATTAAAGTCGTTGAGAAAATCAAATTTCTGGGCCTCATTCTCGACGCAAAACTGTCTTTTGTGCCACATATGAAGTACCTGAAAACAAGATGCCTGAAAGCGCTAGATATTCTGAGGGTGCTGTCCAGTCAGAGTGGGGAGCGGACAGAGATGTTCTGCTCTCTCTGTACAGAACCTTGGTTCGGTCACGAGTGGATTACGGCAGCATAGTATGCGGTTCCGCAAGGAAATCATATATTGGGCTGCTAGACACGATCCACCACCAGGGACTGCGCCTGGCCCTTTGGGCCTTCCGCACCTCACCGGTTCAGAGCGTCTACGTCGAAGCCAATGAACCATCACTTAACAACAGGAGATTCAAACTGGCCATGCAATATGTAGTCAAAATACCGTTTGGGCATTCCACACCTTGGCAACCATTTCCAGCGTGATTCTATCATGAGCTTTTATTTGGCTTCTGGTCTGCTTCAGTAGTGGCGCATTATTTGCTCTAGTAGCCCTTTGTGGTTTTGTTGGGAGTTTATTGTTTTGACTATAGCTATATGCTAATGTTTTCAAATGAATTATTCTCCTATTTTCTAGTAATTTCACTTTGGTTCTTTTGTGTATGTCATAGGTGGGGTGCAGCTTGTCTACTCTTACTAAGTCTTAGACAGATTAGAATGGAATGCTGATTTTATTTAAATTAATTTTGCATGGTTGCACTTCAAATATCTCCAAGGTTGGTCATTTAAAATGAAAGTTACTTTGAAATAAAGTAAGGTAGATTATATCCATGCAACCTTAAGGTACCTGTGTGGAAAGTGAGTGATATCGGACTGGGACCAGTCTAATATTTCTTTTATCAGCCCTGGGCCCGTATGCACCAGTCGGGGTTAGGGCCTTAACCGCGGCTAAGGTATCTTCTAAATGTGAAAATTTGGTATGCACCAATTGGAGTTAGCGCTAACAGCGTGAGTTAACCGCGGCTAAGGTAAACCACCTTCTGAGTTGGGTTTAGGGCCTATCCAGTGTGGTTAGTGTGCGTGTATGGGCGTCAATCTGTTCAATGCGATCATATTTGACAGATTTACATATGCAATAAGTGAAATTTAATGAAATTAACCCTAAATGCGAAGCGATATTGACGCTGCCGCCGCATCAGCGGCAATATTAAAATGTTCGAATCGACGAATGTAATGTAAACAAACCGCCGCCGCCATACTGTGCAACGTCAAATAAAAATGGTCGTCGCCGAATCGGCGGGAATTTCCTATGCCCAAATCTGTTAAATGCAGTCATATTTGACAGATTTACATACAGAATAAGTGAAATCTTATCAATTTAACCCTAAATTCGAACCGATATTAACGCCGACGCCGCATTGGCAGCGTTATTCATATTGTCGACTGGAGGGAATTCCCAAATCTATAAATAAACTCACGGTTAGCAAAACGCATTGGGTAGAAAATTGGTGCATACCGATTCACACACCTCTCCAACCCGCCGCTACCCTGAGGTAGCTAACCGCCGCTAGAGCCTTAACTCCGGCTAAGCCTATCACCGATTGGTGCATACGGCCCCAGGCAGTTTGCCAGGCTCTGTGTATATAATTTTTTATTTTAAATTTTTCATTACATTTATTGCAGCTTGGTTCTCCTGTGCCATGCCAACAAAGGATAAATGGCAACCAAAACCAGCATTTCATTGTGCACACCAATATTAATTTGGCACACTTTCACTTCAAATAGATCCAAAGTGAACCCTTGAAAATAAAAGTAAAGCTTGTTTTATTTGGTGATGCATCTAGAGCGCATTGATTTTTGTATCATCGGCTATTGGACATCAAACATATGATCATTCTGACATATTTCTTTGGAGGAAACCTGCTGCTGCTACATAGGCTATTCTTTCTGATAAGCAGCAAGAGGTCTTTTATATGCGCTTTCCCACAGACAGGACATCACATGCCACAGCCTTTAATGATCCAGTTGTGGACCACCGGTTGGAATGGAAAATAGCCCAAACTGCAAATGGGTCCACTAAGTAGGATCGATAGTGTGACTGATACCTTCACAGGTGGACACGCTACCACCTGAGATACGTCCCACTCCCTGAAAATAAAAGTGACTTCAAACTAATATTATAAAGTAGAATTTCATGTAACTTTCTAAGAAATATGATAGAAATTCAAAACCATTGGATTATGCAACTTTAAAGGGGTTTATCAACAGAACGGCTTAGTAGCATGAATTCGGTATCTTTTGCAGGGTTCTGCTCTGCTAATCATTCTGGGCTGCAATTCAACCAGACGGCATGGCCACATGAGTTAGAGCGTCCGTCTCCCATGTCAGTAGATCATGGGATCGTGGGTTCGAATCCTGGTAAAGTCAAACCAATGACTTAAAAATTGATACTTGTCGCTTCCTAGCCAGGCGCTCAGCATTATTAGGATGGTGCAAGGAGCAGTGGAATGAGGAAGACCAGTCGTCTGCGACTGAAATTTTCCCTGCTTAAACAACTAATGTACCAAAAATAATTAATTGTGTGTGTGTGTAAGCGTTGGTAGTCTATCAGAAGAGTTTGTGGGGGGGCTTTACATCCTAGCAACATCTAAGGTCATATTAGAACCAGTACTGACTTGTGGCAGTGCACACTCATAGTGACTTTATAGTGCTGCCCCACTGGAAGATCGGTGGGGGGGGGGCGGAGGGGAGCGGTAGATTGGGGATGGGATGGGGTGGGGGTGGGGGTGAAGCCAGTCGCGTATGCAGCATCCATAATGCATGCAGGCATACCTCTAATCTACCACCGTGCGGGAGGAATTCTAATCAACTAATGATTGCCTATCACTATCAGGTCAGTAGTGCACGTCTCCATAGCAACCACTGTAGGGTGCTAGCAATGTGTGTGCACTATAGAGCAGTGTCTAACTATCCGTTGGTTGGTTTGTTGTTGGAGTTTTGCATCCTGGCAAGATCTAAGGTCATATCAGGACAGGACAGGTACCGACTTGTGACAGTGCACACTCATGGCGACTTTATAGTGGTGCTCCACTGGGAAATCGGGCACCATGACTCGGTATCCCACTTAGTCACATTATCCTGACACTGAGTTAACCAGTCCTTGCACTATCCTATTAATGCCGAGTGCCAGGCTAGGAAGCAACAAGTATCAATTTGATAAGTCATTAGTTTGACTCGACCAGGAACCAAACTCACGATATCCCATACACAAGGCCCATGCTCTACCAATTCGGCCAACGCGCTGTAACTATCGGCTTTTCGCGTCCAGCATGGTTAACCGGTCGGAGCATCCATTCCTTACGCGCTAAGTCAGGAAATCAACATCCCCTGTTGGAAAGGCGCCTTATATGGGCAGGCGCTAACAACTGATATATATATATGTACCTGTTACATAATTAGTTGACTGGACGCGGAGGCCCAATCGGTAGAGCGCAGGCTTCCCGTGTGGAAGGTTGGGAGTCAAACCAATGATTTATGATGAAATTGATACTTGTCGCCTGGCGCTCAGCATTAATAGGATAGGGTAAGGACTGGTTAGCACAGTATTGGGATAATGTTTGCTTTGTTTGTTGTCGTTTTAGTGTCAGGATTGTGTGGGAGTTTGGGTCATGGTGCCAGCGGCCTGATCTCCCAGTGGAGCACCACTATAAAGTCGCCATGGCCGTGGGCGGTGGGTGCGGGGACCAGACTGGTGGGGAGAGTTGGGTGAGGCGGGCAGTGGGTGCGGGGACCAGACTGGTAGGGTGAAGTGGGCGGTGCATGTGGAGACCAGACTGGTAGGGAGAGTTGGGTGAGACAGGTGGTGGGTGCGGGGACCAGACTGGTGGGGAGAGTTGGGTGAGGTGGGACGTGGGTGTGGGGACCAGACTGGTGGGGAGAGTTGGGTGAGGTGGGGGGTGGGTGCGGGGACCAGACTGGTTGGGTGTGGTGGGTATGGGGACCAGACTGGTGGGGAGAGTTGGGTGAGGCGGGCGGTGGGTGTGGGTCCAGACTGGTGGGGAGAGTTGGGTGAGGTGGGCGGTGGGTATGGGGACCAGACTGGTGGGGAGAGTTTGGTGAGGCAGGCGGTGGGTGTGGGATCAGACTGGTGGGGAGAGTTAGGTGGGGGGTGGGTGCGGGGACCAGACTGGTGGGGAGAGTTGGGTGAGGCAGGCGGGGACCAGACTGGTGGGGAGAGTCGGGTGAGGCGGGCAGTAGGTGCAGGGACCAGACTGGTAGGGTGAAGTGGGCGGTGGGTGTGGAGACCAGACTGATGGGGAGAGTTGGGTGAGGCTGAGGGGACCAGACTGGTGGGGAGAGTTGGGTGAGGTGGGCAGTAGGTGCAGGGACCAGACTGGTAGGGTGAAGTGGCTGGTGGGTGTGGAGACCAGACGGGTAGGGAGAGTTGGGTGAGGCGGGGCAGTGGCTGAGGGGACCAGACTGATAGGGTGAAGTGGCTGGTGGGTGTGGAGACTGGTGGGGAGAGTTGGGTGAGGCGGGGCAGTGGCTGAGGGGACCAGACTGGTGGGGAGAAGTAGCGTGAGGCAGGTAGTGGGTGCGCGGACCAGACTGGGGGAGAGGTAACGTGAGGCAGGTAGTGGGTGAGGGGACCAGACTGGTGGGGAGAGGTAGCGTGAGGCAGGTAGTGGGTGAGGGGACCAGACTGGTGGGGAGAGGTAGCGTGAGGCAGGTAGTGGGTGCGCGGACCAGACTGGTGGGGAGACGTATGGTTAGGCGGGCGGTGGGTGCAGGGACCAGGCTGATGGGGAGAGGTAGGGTGGGGTTCGGGGTGTGTGCGGGGACCAGACTGGTGGAAGAGGTGGACCAGGCTGGTGAAAGAATTGGGGTGAGGTGGGCGGTGGGAGCGGGGACCAGACTGATGGTGAGAGGTAGGGTGCTGGGGGGGGGGGGAGACCAGGCTGGTGAGGTGGGCGGTGGGTGCGGTGACCAGGCTGGTGGGGTGGGCGTTGAGTGGGGAGAGGTAGCGTGCGCGGGGGGGGGGGGGGGTGGCGGCAGGCTGTTGAGGTGCGGTGGGTGTGGGGCCGGGCTGGTGAGGTGAGGTGGGCGGTGGGTGAGGGGACCAGGCTGGTGGGGAGAGGGAGAGGGATAGGGAGGGGGGCCTGCGGTTGGGAGTGTTAGATGTGGTTGTGGCGCCGCCTGGTGATGTAAACGATGTGGGATGAAAGCATTGCATGACGAGGTCAGCCCGAGCCAGACTGTGAACATGTCGGAATGTCCTTTTTGTTGTTGCTTAAAAAAAAAAAAAAAAAGATACCCAATAAAGCCTGCCTTTTTCACTTTTTGTTGTGGTTGTAAATAATTGTATTTCTTTGAATACATTTCCATTTTCACGGCTGGGCCGCTGGTCTTGTAACCATACGACGTGTCCGATCTCTCTTATTTACATAAGCATAAGGTTTGTTTGTTTGTTGGGGTTTTATGTCCTAGCAACATCTATGGTTATATCAGGACGGACATGGACTTGTGACAGTACACACTCGTGGTGACTTTATAGTGCTGCATCAGGACGGACATGGACTTGTGACAGTACACACTCGTGGTGACTTTATAGTGCTGCCCCACTCGAGATCCGGCCGCCGACATCCTACTGAGTCAGAGGAGCGACAAAAGAAAAAAAAAACACACACAATAGAGGGGGGAAAAAAGCACTCTCCAGTAATAAAGTAACAGGAGTAACTGGGTCGTCCCCCGTCTACACGCGCTGAGAATGGGGACAGTTGCAAACCACAAGCAATGCATCCTGGAATTGTATAAATAGTGAGACTTGTACCACTTTTAAGATGGGTGCTTCCGGTGAAGGCAAATAGCATTAAAGCTGCATAGTCCGATGAAATCATCAAATTTTCAAAACCAAAACAATGATCTAAATTTGATTCTACATATCGAGCTTAGATACTGATGTACTTATTAAGCATTTGTCGCCACGCAGAAGGGAATAGTGAGGCAATTGAATAGATCGTGTTACTGCAGAATGCTATGGTGTCAGGGTTTTGGCAAGCTTGCCAAAATTAATCTTGCATGGTTGCACTTCAAATATCTCAAAAGTTAGCCACTTAAAATACAAGTTACTTCAAGCTAAAGTAAGGTACATTATACCGATCAACCTAATGTATTTAGCTCAGAAAATTTCTGAAACTCAAAACCATCGGACTATGCAACTTTAAGCCTGTTAGACATGAAGGGCACAGCAGTATAAAGCAAGGACGAGGCTATTCGCAAAGCTGCTTTGCTCTGCGAATTAGCGGAATCATGATTATTATTATTCGCAGAGCTGCATAGGTTTTGTTGTACTACTTATAGCACAGTCCTGCATGGAAAATTAATACGTGGGCAGCCTACATTATGAATGCTATGTTTGAGAAAAACTAATGCATGGGTTAATTAAATGTGAATTGTAATGTAGCAGTCACACTACGACGACAAGCAGCAGCGACACCCACTGTCGATTGTCGCTGATTGTCGCGCAGGTGTCGCGCAGGTGCCGCGCAGGTGCCGCCGCGACACCTCCAGTTTCTCCACTCTTTCTCGACTGTCGCCGAGTTGTCGCGGGGATTTTGGACATGTTGAAAAACTTCGACGACAGCAGACGACAGCCGAGGTTGCGGCACTGTCGCGGCACTGTCACGGCACTGTCACGGCACTGTCGCGGCACTGTCGCGGCACTGTCGCGGCACTGTCGTCTTGTCGTTAAGCTGTAGTTGCTTCTCTCTCCATGTATGTGTCTCTGTGTCTGTGTCTATGTGTCTGTGTCTATGTGTGTGTCTGTGTCTATGTGTGTCTGTGTGTCTGTGTGTGTGCCTGTGTCTGTGTGTGTCTGTGTGTGTGTCTCTGTGTTGTATCTCTGTGTGTGTCTCTGTGTCTGTGTGTGTGTCTGTGTGTGTCTCTGTGTTGTGTCTCTGTGTGTGTCTCTGTATGTGTCTCTGTGTGTGTGTCTCTGTGTTGTGTCTCTGTGTGTGTCTCTGTGTGTGTCTGTGTGTCTGTGTGTGTCTGTGTGTGTCTGTGTGTGTGTCTCAGTCTGACTCTGACTCTGACTCTCAGTCTGACTCTCACTCTCCCTCTCACTCTCAGTCTGACTCTCACTCTGACTCTCAGTCTGACTCTCACTCTGACTCTCAGTCTGACTCTCACTCTCAGTCTGACTCTCACTCTCAGTCTGACTCTCACTCTCAGTCTGACTCTCACTCTCACTCTCAGTCTGACTTTCACTCTCACTCTCAGTCTGACTCTCACTCTCAGTCTGACTCTCACTCTCACTCTCACTCTCCTCAGTCTGACTTCACTCTCACTCTCAGTCTGACTCTCACTCTCACTCTCAGTCTGACTCTCACTCCAGTCTGACTCTCACTCTCACTCTCCTCTCACTCTCAGTCTGACTTTCTCACTCTCACTCTCACTCTCAGTCTCACTCTCACTCTCAACACAGAGACACACAGACACAGAGACACACACAGAACACACACAGAGACACACAGAAACACAGAGACACACACAGAGACACACACAGAGACACACAGAAACACAGAGACACACACACAGACACATACATAGAGACACACAGAGACAGAGTCACACACACAGATACACACACAGAGACACACATATACACACACACAGACACACACACAGAAACACAGAGACACACACACAGAGACACACACAGACACAGAGACACAGACACACACATAGAGACACACACAGAGACACAGAGTCACACACACAGAGACACACACAGAGACACAGACACACACACAGAGACACAGTCACAGACACACAGACACAGACACTGTCGTCCCGCTGTCGTCCCGTTTGTCGTCCCGATGTCGTCCGTATGTCGTCCGATTGTCGTCCAACTTAGCCCGAATTTGCATATGTCGTCGTGATTTCTCAAAATTCCAGCCGCCGGGCTGTCGTCCTCCCATTGTCGTCGTAGTGTGACTGCTACATTAAGTCTACTAGGTGATGAACATGAAATGCGCCACATTTGTAGAAGTGTTGAACTTTGTAATGTGAGTAAGAACAACACGACAGGAGTAATGATCCAAATAATGCCATTTTATCATCTAAAGCTTATTTACCATTCCAAATTATTTTCAAATAGATCTGTCAATAATATAATTACTAGAAATGACATAAATTTATATAAATTATGTGATAGTTTTGTTAATGTGACATTTTATGTCCATCACTGACAAAATGTTACACTTTGGCATTTTTGTTGTTGCCTAATGGTGTCCTCGGAAACATAGTTATGGCTGTCACTAAGTGTCTTGATGACCAGCTTTGATCTTGTTGTAGCTCTGCGAATTACAGTATTGGTGACTATAATTCGCAGAGCAGCAGCTCTGCGAATAGCCAGTGCGATAAAGCAACTCCAAAGGGGCTATGAATATACATATAGGAATTGCAAATGAAGCTCTCTGCCTTCGCGCCTGTCCCTTTTCCCCCTCTCCTTTCTTTCTCATTTTCTATTTCACTCCCCCCCCCCCTTTCTCCCCTTTTCTCCCCCTTTCTCTCCCTTTCTCCCCCTTTCTCCCCTTTTCTCCCCCTTTGTCCCCTTTTCTCATCCTTTCTCCCCCTTTGTCCCCCTTTGTCCCCTTTTCTCCTCCTTTCTCCCCCTTTGTCCGCCTTTCTCCCCCTTTTGGCGCCCTGTTGTCTCCCTCTACCATTTCCCCTCTAGGCTCTTCTATTTTCTTCTCGCCACCATCTCCTTTCCGCACCCATGCCCTCGTTTCCACTGTCTTCTGAATAAAAGCAATCGTTGAATAACAAAAATATGACAGAATGCAAGTTAAACACTTCTCTCCGTGAATATCGCCTATGCTACCGACAGGTGTAATGCAACAATCAATCAGCCAGTCAATCAATCAATCAATCAATGAACTCTCCTTTCGCT
This sequence comes from Branchipolynoe longqiensis, assembly GCA_030323885.1. NCBI lineage: Eukaryota > Metazoa > Annelida > Polychaeta > Phyllodocida > Polynoidae > Branchipolynoe > Branchipolynoe longqiensis. The sequence continues at coordinate 13,445,090 of CM059193.1, read as the reverse complement.
CTTCCCCTCCCCTCCCTTCCCCTCCTTTCTCCTCCTTTCTCCTCTCCTCTCCTCTCCTCTCCTCTCCTCTCCTCTCCTCTCCTCTCCTCTCCTCTGCCCTGCCCGGTCCTGCTCTCCTCTGTCCCCTCTTGTGTCCTCTTCCCTCCTCTCCCCTCCCCCGTCCCCTCCTCTCCCGTCCCCTCCCCTCCTGCTCCTCCCCTCCTGCCCTCCCCTATCCCTTCCCCTCCTCTCCCTTCCCCTCCTCTCCCTTCCCTTCCTTCCCCTCCTCTCCCTTCCCCTCCCTTCCCTCCCTTCCTTTCCCATCCCTTATTATTTTTTTTTTTTTTTCTTTTCCCTTCCTTTCCCTTCCTTTCCCTTCCTTTCCATCCTCTCCTATCCTCCCTCCTCCTCCACTCCACACCTCACCCCTCCCACTCCCGCCCCCGTTCCCCCCCCCCCGGTTTCCTCCCGCCGTGTAACACGCTGAGTTTGTCCTGCCAATTGCCACATGCGCAGTGGAGAGATAATGAGAGTGGTGCCGTTTTGCCCTGGAGGAAGCGCGTTTCCATTGACCCAGATTGCACTGCGCTCTGTCTGAATTCCGGTTCCGGTTCTGGCAGAATGCCGCTGCTGCTGCCCCCTGGTGGTCGTTGTTAGCAGCATTGTCTGGCAAGGAGCATCGATTTCCGGTCGGGAACGCTGGGTCGCATCCCGTCGACACGGATGTTCTGCTGCATTCACACTGTGTGTGTATGTATGTATGTGTGCATGTATGTATGTATGTATGTATGTATGTATGTATGTATGTATGTATGTGTGCATGTATGTATGTATGTATGTATGTATGTATGTATGTATGTATGTATGTATGTAGGTGTGTGTAAGTGTATATCCTGGTTCTCAAGTTAGATACCTTTCTTACTTTGTTCACCAACTGATACTAAAAGTCTGAATAGCTGACATATTGGACAAAAACGGCATGTCTGAATCAGTAAGAGCCCTGTGTGGAGCGCTGACTGGGGCCTGTGTGGAGCTCTGGCTGAGTCCTGTGTGGAGCGCTGGGTGGGTCCTGTGTGGAGCACTGTGTGGAGCACTGGTTGGGCCCTGTGTGGAGCACTGGCTGGGCCCTGCGTGGAGCGCTGACTGGGTCCTGTGTGGAGCGCTGGCTGGGTCCTGTGTTGAGCGCTGACTGGGTCCTGTGTGAAGCGCTGGCTCGGTCCTATGTGGAGCGCTGGCTGGGTCATGTGTGGCGCGCTGACTGGGTCGTGTGTGGAGTGCTGGCTGGGTCGTGTGTGGAGCGCTGGCTGGGTCGTGTTTGGAGTGCTGACTGCGTCATGTGTGGAGCACTGGCTGGGCCCTGTGTGGAGTACTGGCTGGGTCCTGTGTGGAGCGCTGGCTGGATCCTCTGTGTAGCGCTGGCTGGGTCCTGTGTGGAGCGCTGACTGGGTCCTGTGTGGAGCGCTGGCTGGACCCTGTGTGGAGCACTGGCTGGGTCCTGTGTGGAGCGCTGGCTGGACCCTGTGTGGAGCGCTGGCTGGGTCCTGTGTGGAGCTCTGACTGGGTCCTGTGTGGAGCGCTGGCTGGGTCATGTGTGGAGCGCTGGTTGAGCCCTGTGTGGAGTGCTGGCTGGGCCCTGTGTGGAGTGCTGGCTAGGTGGAGTTTGAAATCTGACCGTGTGAAACGAAAGCCTTACTAAAATTGACGCTTGCTGCTACCTAGCCTGATGGACGGCATTAATAGGATGGAGGCTACGACTGGTAAAGGGGCTGTCACATTAGGGTTTTTTGCGGGGGCGTATGGCGGCGTAGGCGCGTTACGTCATATACGTCGGCATACGCCGTATACGCTACTCATATGCTACGCATACGGTACTCATACGCTACTCATACGCCGCCAGATGCCGGCTTATGTGAAGCGTATGAGGCATACGCTGCCATACGCTTTCATAAATCCGTCCGTCCAAATTTTTTTGTGCATGCTCAAAAAAACTCGACCTATGAGGGCGTATGGCCCATACTGTCAAAAAATGTCACAGCACGGTCCCATACGCTCCTCATTTTTTGTTGTTGAAGATTTATACTGCCTATCATGGATAAGCCTGAATAGGCTTGTTTTCACCATTAGACAGTTTGTCGATAGAAAGCCCGAGCCTACACTTTTACCGACCCAAGGGATTTTTAACCTCCCACACCACATAGACATGGTATGAGAGCAACCGGCCTTTGATGACGCTGTAAGTTATACACAGCGGTGGAAATCCAAATAGGCAGAAGTGGGGGCACAGGGAATCGAACCACTGACCTTCAGATTAGGAGTCCGACCTAGAAAAAAGTCAGACACTCTAACCACTCCGCCACAGAGAACACCACGCTCCTCGTACGCTCCTCGTAGGTTCCACATACGCTCAAAACCACCCGAAAGGTCACCAAATGTCATCATAGGCCGGCATGCGCAGGACCTACGTAGGTTTTCAATACGCTCCCGTCATACGCCGTAATGTGACAGGGCCTTTAGCTCAGTAAATGGTTGGGATGTCGGATCATGCTGCCGGTGGCTCGGTTACCTAGTGGGGTAGCACTGTAATTTGTAAAGTCGCTATGAGTGTGCACTATAAAGTCGCTATGAGTATGAGTATGCACAATTACAAGACTGTAGGCATCCTGATATACCCTCAGATAGTTGCGAGGATGTAATACCCCATTCAAGCTAGATGATCTCATTCTTTTGTAACTGATGTCACCCATTGAAGTACTGGGCGCGGTGGCCAAATCGGTAGAGCGCAGGCCTCCCGTGCGCGAGATAGGAAGTTCAATTCCCGGTCGAGTCAAACCAATGACTTACAAAATTGATACTTGTCACTTCCTAGCTTGGTTCGCGGCATTAATAGGATAGGGTAAGGACAGTTGGCTCATGGTCAGGATAATGTGACTGAGTGGGATATCAGGTCATGCTGCTGGCGGCCTGATTTCCCAGTGGGGGGGGGGGGGGGCACCATGAGTGTGCATTGTCGCAAGTTGGTACCCATCCTTAGATGTTGCCAGGATGTAAAACTCCAACAACCAACCCATTGTCATTGAAGTACCCTTACAAAACTGCCGATCAACTGTGTTTACACGCTCAGCACTGGATGGCATCACGTGATCGGTATTACGTCATTTCCCATAGGAAGGGTGCTTATGGCCCTGACCCACCCATCTGACTTTTAATGTGTTTGATAGTAGGCTTACTTACTGTCCAGTACTTTTTCTTTTTTTGTGCATAATTGATGAAGTAGGGATAATTTAAATCACGGATGATTGATCTTCCTCGTTCCACTTCTCCATGCCCTATCCTAGGAACGCCAGGCTAGGTAGTGACATATATATGTCGTGGGGGTGATGAAAATGGGAAATATTACGCCTAGAGCGGGACTCGAACCCACATCTCTTTGCATTCCGGGCCAGTGTGCTAAACATTACCCCACTTAGGCTCCCTGATATCGCCACACTACCCACGCCTACCTGTCTATGTGGTTACTTGCCTGAGAGGTGAGTGCCGACTACTACACTCATCCCCCTGGAATTGTAAGCCTTTTAATGCTTACAATTACATACATACAGGCAGTGCTCTAACACATACATACACGGGGTAGGTTCAACAACCATACATCGTGTGGCTTGTACAGGATCCTGTTCACGGCAAGGAGTGTCGTGGGGGGGTGATGAAAATGGGAAATATTGTGCCTAGAGCGGGACTCGAACCCACATCTATTTGCATTCCAGGCCAGTGTGCTAACCATTACACCACCTAGGCTCCCTGATATCACCACACTACCCACACCTACTTGTCTATGTGGTTACTTGCCTGAGAGGTCAGTGCAGACTACCTCATATACATTTTTAACTCATTGGTTTGACTCGGCCAGAGGCTTTGAATCCGACGACCTACTAAAACGGAAGGTGGATGCCTTAACTCATTCAGCCATCACGTCTGGCTATATGATTGGGAGGAATCAGCAGATCAGCGATGACATGGTAGGCGTACAAGGTTTAGAGATACTGTTTGGTGGTATGGTGTTTATATGGTTTGGTGATAGTTTAAGGATATAATACTGAGTAAATGGGTTAGGGTTTGTGTTTTGTCTGACCATTCAGGAGAGTGACCTGGGTCAGCGGGTTGAAAACGAGGCTGGTCCGGGTAGGAAAAGGGGTGGGAGGGGTGAGGAATTACAGCTAAGGCTGGTGGTGGAGGAGGGTGAGTAGAGGGGGTACAGGTGATGGAGGGTGTGTGGAGGATGGAGGTACAGGTAAGGACGGGTGGTGGAGAGTGTGTGGCGGTTGGACGGTGGAGGGTACTGGTAAGGACTGGTGGTGGAGAGTGTGTGGAGGGTGGGGGTACTGGTAAGGACTGGTGGTGGAGAGTGTGTGGAGGGTGGGGGTACAGGTAAGAGCTGGTGGTGGAGGGTGGGGCTACAGATAAGGACTGGTGGTGGAGAGTGTGGAAGGTGGGGGTACAGGTAAGGACTGGTGGTGGAACAGGTCAGGACTAGTGATGGAAAGTGGGGGCACAGCTAAGGACTGGATGGTGAAGGGTACAGGTAAGGACTGGCGGTGGAGGGTGGGGGAACAGGTAAGGACTGGTGGTGGAGAGTGTGTGGAGGGTGGGGGGTACAGGTAAGGACTGGTGGTGGAGGGTGGGGGCACAGGTAAGGACTGGTGGTGG
>CM059193.1:13327011-13439913 GCA_030323885.1 Branchipolynoe longqiensis | reverse complement strand
AGACACACCCACACATATATATATAGTAAAACCTCTCTAACCGACCACCTCCAGAGATCAACCAATCCCCTATATCGATCGATTTATTTGGGTCCCAACAATATCATTCTAACCATATTCTAATTCCCTAGACCGATCACCTCCCTAAAGGGACCACTTAAAGTCGGTCCCAAGGTCGATCGATTTACAGAGGTTTTACTGTATATATATAATATAAAATTATATATATATATATATATATATATATATAATATATAAGCGCATACACTTTCTACCGACCGGCCCCGCCCACCACCAAGCACTGGAGAAGCAGGTGTGCTCTTGGAGGGAGTGGGAGGAGAGAGGGGCGGAGCTGTGCATTGGTGGAGTGGGAGGAAGTGTAGATGAGGAGGGGTTGAGCAGGTGTGGGGGGGGGGGCAGCACGAGTGAGGGGCGGGGGTGGGGGTTTGGGGGGAGGGCTACACTGGAGCTCACATAGGCAGGCAACCACCTCTGTTGTTGGACCTCCTACTGGAGTCTTTGTGGTGGAGACGGCCGGCCCCCAAGTGGCGCCGGGCCGGGCGACTCTGGGTGCACCGTGCTCTCGGTTACACGCAGCCAGGCCGCTGTACGCACGAGGGGAGAGGACAGCGGCGATAGGACTGTGGTCATAGGATAGTGGCAGCAGGACAGTGGCAGAAGGACATTGTCAGAAGGACAGTGGTCATAGGATAGTGCAGCAGGACAGTGGTGTTAGGACACTGGCATAAGCTGAAGGACAGTGGTGATAGGACAGTGGCAGAAGGACAGAGGTGATAGGACAGTGACAGCAGGACAGTGGCAGAAGGACAGCGGCGATAGAACAGTAGTGATAGGATAGTGACGACAGGACAGTGGTGACAGGACAGTGGTGACAGGACAGTGGTGATAGGACAGTGGCAGCAAGACAGTGCAAACAGGACAGCCGCGACAGGAGTGTGGCAACAGGACACCACCAACAAACAGGACTAACAGCTAATCTTATAAGAGTAATAGGCAAGTATAGCAGACAGACTATCAGTAACAGGCCAGGAGGGAATAACAGGCCAAGAGTAACAGGACAGGAGGGGGTAACAGGCCAAGAGTAGCAAGCTGAGAGCAACAGGCCAGGAGTAATAGGCCGAGAGTAACAGGCCGGGAGAAACAGGCCAATAGTAACAGGCCAGGAGTGACAGGTCAAGAGTACTAGCCAGGAGAAACAGGCCGGAAGAAACAGGCCAAGCGTACCAGGCCAGGAGTAACAGGTCAAGAGTAACATGCCAAGAGTAACATGCCAAGAGTAACAGGTCAAGAGTAACAGGCCAAGAGTAACGTGATTGGAGTAACGCAAAGAGTAATAGGTCAGGCCTAACACACATCGCAGAAAGCTCCGGAAGTATCAAACCGTCACGCCTCGCTGCACCCAGGGATCTAGTCCCTCCAGTACCCACCAACGCGGCTCGCCCCTCCTCCCCCCCCCCATCCTTCCCCACCACCTGGTGGCCCCTGGAGACACTACTACTAATACTACTTGTACACGCGTGCAGTGAGTAATGGAGACCCCTGTGTCCGCCCCCGGCACTTCTCAATGTGCGCAGCCTACTCCCGCCGGCCCTGAGGTGGCTTCGGTGCCGGGGCTTGCGGGCCCGGCTCCCGGGGACAGGGCGCCGCGTCGGCCACTGAAGGCCGGGGTGGCACCGTGGTCGGAGCCATTTCCGGGGCCCGAGCCACCGGTGGGCCCATGCCCGTCCTTGGCGGGCCCGCCTCCCGGAGAGAGGGCGCCGCGTCGGCCACTGAAGGCCGGGGTGGCACCGTGGTCGGAGCCATGTCCGGGGCCCGAGCCACCGGTGGGCCCATGGCCGTCCCTGGCGGGCCCGCCTCCCGGGGACAGGGCGCCGCGTCGGCCACTGAAGGCCGGGGTGGCACCGTGGTCGGAGCCATTTCCGGGGCCCGAGCCACCGGTGGGCCCATGCCCGTCCTTGGCGGGCCCGCCTCCCGGGGACAGGGCGCCGCGTCGGCCGCTGACGGCCCTGGAGCAGGAGGTGCTGCTGGTGGAGCAGCTGAGGCTGCTGGAGGACTGCGGCCCGGCGCGGAATAAGGCGACCAATCAGGTAGCAGAACGGCGGAAGGAACACTCCGGGGAGTACGACAGGCAGCACAGGCACTACCAGGCCCGGGTACGCTGAGAGGTCTGCGGCACGGCGGAAGGGCAATCACTACCGCTATGTGCTGGCCTTTTTTTATATGATTCATGTCCTGAATTTGTTTAAGGCCCAGTCACACCTACCCGGATCAGGGGCCGGACGAGCCCCGGACCGTGATCCGGCGTGGTCCATGGCGATCCGGGGTGATATGTGGCTGGTCCTTGGTGATCCGGCATGATCCGGCGTGATCCATGGTTTGTCCGGCCTTGTCTGGGGTCCGCCCCGGATGTTTTAAAATGTTTAAAACATCCGGGGCAGTCTGGGGAATTTTGCGATCCGGGCTCGATCCAGCATCGTCCGGGATGATCCGGGGGTAATCCGGGGGTGGGCCGGGGATGGACCGGGAGTGGTCCGTGCCGCGTCTGGGCCAGTCCGGGGCTGTTTCGCCCCGGATGAGCCACGGTTTAGCCACTGTTTATTTCGGACCAGCCCCGGACTAGCCCCGACTTAGCCACGAACCACTCCCGGACTGCCCGGATATGACCCGGACATGCCGGATGACCATGGATTAACCACGGATCGCCACGGATGACCACATATTACTCACAGACTACCCCAGGATGAATCCCACATTTCAGACTATCATCCGGGGGTTGTCCGGGGCTCGTCCGGGGCTCGTCCGGGGCTAATCCGGGGCTAATCCGGGTAGTTTGGGGGTTGTCTGAGGCTCATCCGGGGTGATCTGGGCTTGTAGTCTCTGGCTCGTCCGGGTACATGTGACCCCGAGGTTAAGAACGACCAAAGTAGCGATTTTATCCGGGGCTGTCCGCCACAGTCCGGGCGACTGGTCCGGGGGTGGTCCGGCTAAAAATCCGGGGCTCGTCCGTGTAGCTGTGACTGGGGCTTTAAAGTTGCATTGTGTAATGATATCAATTTTTTTTTTTTTAACGTAGACACTGACCTAAATTTGATCTTAGAATGACTACAAATCCAACTTAGATACTGAGGCTTACACTTGTCCAGTGGCGCTGCATGTAAGGAATAATTCTGATTTTACCAAAACATACTTTCACACCGTCATGAGCGGAAGCCATATATGCCCGAGAAATCACTCCAAATATGCAGGTCAATCTTGTGACTTCTCCGATAATGTGACTGAGTGGGATATCAGGTCATGCTGCTGGCGGATTGGTCTTCCAGTGGGGCAGCACTTTAAAGTCGCCATGAGTGCGCACTGTCACAAGTCGGTACCCGACCTGATATTACCTTAGATGTTGCTAGGATGTAAAACAACAAACACAAACACTTCTCCGAGGCTCTCAGGGGTCTTGACCTAATTTCACATCTCGTGTGACGACCCTGAGCTAGATATAAGTTGTGACCTCATTAACTCACCAGACGGGATGGCCAAATGAGTTAGAGCATCCGTCTCCCGTGTGGTAGATCGTGGGGTCGTGGGTTCGAATCCTGGTCGAGTCAAACCAATGACTTAAAAATTGATACTTGTCGCTTCCTAGCCAGGCGCTCGGCATTATTAGGATAGGGCAAGGAGCAGTGGAATGAGGAAGACCAATCGCCTGCGACTGAAATTTCCCCTGCCTAAAACAACTAATGTACCAACAACAAAAAACCAACTGATTAAGGTGTCAGTGCACCGTGTGGTCGATGTGAAACTTGTGTCACATGTTGGACTCCAGCACTGGACTTTTGGCAAGCCTGCAGAAATTATTTTGAACGCTTTTGCTTCAAATGTCTTCAAAATAAGCCATTTGTCATAAAGGTTAGTTCAGATTGATGATGAAGTAGATTATAATGGTCAATTTGATATATTTATCTCTAAAACTCTGCTAATATCTCTCGCACAAGACACTCTGGATTTGGTATTTCCCTATTGGCCATGTTGTGCTAATTTATATATGCGATGTGGTTTGTGGGGGAGGTTTTATGGCATTGAGGTTACATTATCTACTGGTTTGAGTTTCTGCCATATATATATATATAATCATTTTAATCAGGTTAATCATTATAATATACTTTTGTTTGAAGTAAATCTGATCATAAATAACTAATAGCAGACCTGTGCACCTTCGGATTTGTTCCGGATTGCAAGGGGAAATACGGTTTCTTGCCCTTTGTTCCGGAAATTGGTGTATTTTTTATCACACTAAAAGTTACTGATCGCGTCTGTACAAATACTGAAAGTATTATTGAAAGTCTCTGAAAAAAAATACTGAAAATGACTTTCAGTAAAAAGGTCATGCATACTGTCTACAGTGTAGAATTGTTGGCGCAGGGCCAACAAATCAACACAACTTAGTAAAATGTGTTTGAGTGTCAGTGGGGACTGACACCCAATACATTCAGGGGGAGGTTCCCCCTTGAGCAGAAAAGGCGTGGATAGGGTGATGACATGAGGGAGCCTAGGTGGTGTAATGGTTAGCCCGCAACTCCAGAATGCAATAGGTGTGGGTTCGAATCCTGCTCTGGGCGCAATATTTCCCATTTTCATCATCCCACGACACTTGCATGGATTGCAGTAGTAATATGTTCTATTACGTGTGTTTAATATTCCTTCTATGCAGCAATATATGCTTAATGACTGCACCAGTATATGTAGAATCAAATCTAGGCAAGTGGCATTTCGAAAATGTTATACTTTTAGCTGATTATGAAACTTTAACCAAAACTGAAGCTTCTTTGTCTGTTGAATGGAGAGCTTATATAATTGGTTTGTTAAATTATTTAAACCGGAACTAATCAGCAACATAATAATAATAATAATAACAATAACAATAGTAATAATAGCAATAATAATAATGACAATAATAACAACAACGTTAATGGAAAACAGTACCACATATATGAATATTATTTGTTATCGTTTGAAAAATTCCCCCTAAAAATAGATTAGATCACAACAACAATAATGCATAACATTACCACATGTATGAATACTATTTTTTTTAGGGCTTTGGAAAGTTTCTCCTAGAAAACAGATTAGATCTATTCTTTGGGCTGGTAGCATTACAGCTGAAGGCAACGTGGGGCCAACACGGGGTCACAAGGGTCAAGCCTAGGTCTGATGCCCTGGTCACATACACTTTAGTTGAACGTAGTGGAGGCTAACGTAGTTGAACGTAGTTGAACGTAGTTGAACGTAGTGCAACATACCGGCATCCGTACTGCTCCGTGATGAGAACGTGATAAGAACGTATGTGGGCCATGAGTTCCGATTTAAGCTTTGGACATGTTCAAAAGAGAAGTACGTTTGAGGCAGACATAGCCTCCATGATGATAACGTACTCTAGCATACTCTAGCATACTTCTTAATGTACTCTAGCATACTTTGACTTGCACAAAACCTTGGAGGTTCTGCCATGGTCACATAGCTGTTAGTGGACGAAGTTGAACCTGTTTGAACGTAGTGGAGGGTAACATAGTTAAACGTAGTTCAACGTAGTTGGACATACTGGGATGCGTACCGTAACATACCGGGATCCGTACCACAACGTATTTATCCGTACTATTAGGTGGGTCGTCAACCAAAACTTGCCGTACCTGAACGTAGTTTAATGTAGTGAAAGCACTTTTGACCCACGTTAATCTATCCTACGTTCAACTACGTTCAACAATGTCCACTAACATGTATGTGACCGGGGCATGAGTGGGGTCACAGGGGTTATGCGTGGAAACCCACTTCATTTATCTGTACACCTGCGGCCCCCAGTCTGGTCAAACTTGATTGTTGCCAAGAGGCGCATTCGGTAAAGCTGCCTCTGTGCCCTTTGTTGGTCTGTTGATGGCCGGGCGAAGACAATCAGAAAAGCCTCAGCGATGGCGGGAACTTGGGCCTGCCTTGCTAAATGTCGTCTGCTGCTGCCAGTTAAGCGGGCATCCACAAGCGAAGGGACATTTACTACTTTTGATTTTACATTGCCAATTAAAAAATTGTAATGAAAGAATTTTTGGAAATAATTAATTACGTGTGTCTCCCTGCTACACTGTGCTCTCCATTCCCATCACACACGAGAGATAAATAACATACATCACAAGCACACTAGAAACCAATATGACAAAATAACAACTGAAAACCAAGGAACCAATATCTGGAACTCAATACCAGTAGAAATTAGAAACCTTAAAACTATGAAAAACTTCTGTAAAAAACTAAAGATAATGCATACTAAATCAATTACCAGTAAAGAATATATATAATAGGACATAATTGTCATTAACTAGTCGCATAATTTAAAATATCAAGTGGCTATGGCAAAGAACATAAAATTTACCCCTATTAACATACATGCAAAATAACTACTGATACTGCATGGAAGTACAAGAATCCATGATACGATATACATATAATATTCCTATCATTATTTTGTTTTTTACTAACTCAGTAACTGTGAAGAAACGCATCAGTATCTCATCATAATCATTAGTTAAAAATGTAGCTTAAGTTTAATCATCTGTTATTGTCATCACTTATTCATTCACATCATGGAGACCAGCTAGATAAGCATCGCTTTTCTGGGAAAAGAATTGAAATGAAATCTCCTCTACTCTCGCCTCCTCTCCCCTCCTCTCCCACCTCTGTCCTTCAACCATTCTGCTATCCCCTGCTCTTTCTTTCCCGCCCTTTTCCGCCCTTTCTCTCAACGTCTTTCTTTCATCTCCCATCAACCCCCCTGATTTATTCTCTCCTCTTCCCGTCATGATATGACTTTATATGTTGCCAGGACGTAAAGCTCCAACAACAACCTCTCCCCTCCCCTCCCCTCCCCTCCCTTATCCTCCCCTCCCCCCCTCCCCTCCCCTCCTCTCCCCTCCTCCCCTTCTCCTCCCCTCCCCTCCTCTCCCCTTCCCTCCCCTACCCTCCCCTCCCCCTCCCCCACTACTCTCCTCCCCTCCTCTCCCCTCCTCCTCTTCCCCACTCCTCCACCTCTTCCCTTTCCCTCCCCTCTCCCCCCACACCTCTCCTCCCCTACTCTCCCCCTCCTCCTCTTCCCCTCTTCTCCTCTCCTCCACCTCCTCCTCTTTCCCTCCCCTCTCCCCCCCTCCACTCCTCTCCCCTCCTCCCCTCCTATCCCTCTCCCCTCCCCTCCTCTTCCCTTCTCCCCCTCTCCTCCACCGCCTCCCTTCTCCTTCCCCTCCTCCCCTCCCTTCGACTCCCACTCTTCCCTCTCCTCCAATGCTTAACACCGAACACAATAACCCTGTTACTGCCACTCTCATGTATACCACTCATTTGCGGTTTGAACAATTGACTAAGACATTACAAATGTGTATACATTAGCATGTTAACTATTAACCCAGTCCTGTCCAGCTCCATTGGGCACATCATTACATAACTGTGAAAATAACCTGTGAACAATTATAGCCGGAAGACCAGTGCATCGACTCAGCTAGAGAACCTATTTTGATTAATACAAACTTGACTGCTGTACACATACTCGAAGCGACCATAATTGAAGGCTAAATGAGTTGAGCACCCGTCTTCCGTTTTGGTAGATGGTGGGATTCAAACCCCTGGTCAAGTCAAACCAATGATTTTTTAAATTGATACTTGTCGCTCCCTAGCCAGGCGCTTGGCATTATTAAGATAGGAGAAGGACGGGTTGGCTCAGTGTCAGGATAATGCGACTGAGTTGGATATCCAGTCATGGTGCTGGCGGCCTGGTCTCCCAGTGGGGCAGCACTATAAAGTTACCATGAGTGTGCACTGTCACAACTAGATACCTGTACTGATATGATCTTAGATATTGCCAGGACATAAAACTCCAACAACCAACCAACCATTGCGTGCATCATTACACTGTGAAATTAACCTGTGAACAAATATAGCCGGATGACCAGTGCATCGCCTCACAATAGAGAATCTATTTCGATGAATACAAACTTGACCGCTCTACACATACTTGAAGCTGGCTCAACCACTGGGAATGTTGCGCAATGTTGCAGGTGCAGAAGAAGCATTACCGGAAGGAGAAGAAGCGGGCGGCCAAAGAGCTGCTCTCGACATTGAAGGACCCCTCGGTGATCGTAATGGCGGACTGGCTGAAGGTTCGCGGCTCGCTCAAGTCGTGGACCAAGCTGTGGTGCGTGCTGAAGCCTGGCCTCTTCATCCTCTACAAGAGCCACAAGCAGAAGGTGGGTGTGAGCCGCTCTCTGTGACCTCTTTTTATCTTTTTGCCGTGAGCTGCTCTCTGTGACCGAGTTTATGTGACATAGTTTTTATGACATAGTTTTTATGACCTAGTTTCTGGGAGCCGTTCTCTTATGAGGTACAATATGAGCTGGTTTTTTTAGCTGCTCAAAATGAGTGAGCTGTTCTCTGTGCTGCTCATTGTGAACTGCTCTGAGCTGTTCTGTGAGCTGTTCTGTGAGCTGTTCCGTTAAATTGACTCAGTATTCCCTTCTGTGTAGCAACAGATACTTAAAAAGTGTGCCAATATCTAGGTTGGATATCGAGGTTCAAATCCAGATTGGCGTTTTGCTTTAGAAAATGTTATGCTTCTATCGACTATGTAATTTTAATGTTACTAGTGTCGGCGATGGTTCCAGTAACCTTATTATTTCCGTACCCGACGACTAGACAGGATGACCGAATGAGTTTGAGCATCCGTCTCCCCTTTTAGTAGATCGGTGGTTTCAAACCCACGGGAACCCCGGTCGAGTCAAATCAATGACTTAAAAATTTATACTTGTCGCTTCCTAGCCAGGACCTCTGCATTATTTGGATATGGCAACGACTGGTTGGCTCGGTGTCAGGATAATGTGACTGAGTGGGAAATTGGGTCATGGTGCTGGTGGCCTGGTCTCCCAGTGGGGCATCATTATAAAGTCAGCATGAGCGCGCAATGTCACAAGTCGGTACCTGTCCCAATATGACTTCAGATGTTGCCAGGACGTAAATCCTCCCAACAACCAACCATCCGCACCCTGCCCAACTATCTATTTAACAACTCACTCATGCATATTACGCAGTTTCATTGTGATGTAAGCAAATGCATTAAGACTGCAGTACCCTCGTTTTCGCTTGAATTTGGTCATGTGTGAATAAAGCCGGGTTGTTAATTGAGCGCTCAGCTCTTGTGTATTTCCAATGTAATTACCATAGCTCTGCACCCTGGTGATGGCCTCCTGCTCTTTGACCTTCGGCCTATCACCTGTGACCTGTGACATGTGCTTCTAGTCCTTAGCATTATTTATATATATGTATAGATTTGTTGACCTGGCTTTGGGCTGACCGCTATCAACTGGTGATACTCAAGATACTTACCAAAGAAAATCATTTTTATTGTTGTTTTTATAATCGCACACACTGCAGAAATCTTGTAAATCGTGATGTGAATTAGCTTTGCATTTTAGGTTGGAAAAGTTGTTTCTGCGCATGTGCAGCTGTGCGCTTATCAGGTGTTGGCGCTGACTGGCTTAACTTAACTTGATCCACTCATGAAGGCAGTAACTGTAGTTCTCAATAATTCACTAAAAGGCTGGAACACATATCAGCTAATTGGTACTATTTGGATGTTTTTTACTATTTCCTTTTGATACCCGCCTATCTCCTTGGTCTTCTTACTTGGGAAACAGATGTAGGTCTACTTAGGGATGGTCCATAATTATCAACCATCATCAAAATAGATGTATGTCTACTTAGGGATGGTCTATAAATATCAACGATCATCAAAATAGATGTATGTTTACATAGGGATGGTCCATAATTATCAACCATCATCAAATAGATGTATGTCTACTTAGGGACGGTCCATAATTATCAACGATTATCAAAATAGATGCATGTCTACTTATGGATGGTCTATAAATATCAACAATCACCAAAAAAGATGTATGTCTACTTCGGGATGGTCCATAATTATCAACGATCATCAAAATAGATGTATGTCTACTTAGGGATGGTCTATAAATATCAACGATCATCAAAATAGATGTATGTCTACTTAAGAATGGTCCATAAATATCAATGATTATCAAAATAGATGTATGTCTACTTTGGAACGGTTCATAAATATCAATGATCATTAAAATAGATGTATGTCTACTTAAGAATGGTCCATAAATATTGACCATCATCAAATTAGATGTATGTATACTTAGGAACGGTCCATAAATATTTACGATTATCAAAATAGATGTATCTCTATTCTGGGATGGTCCATAAATATAAAAGCTCATCAAGATCCAAACAATATGAGGAAGGGAATTAAAGCCATGTACCAATCGCTTTTCAGGGTGTAAGATTGGGCATATTTTATCTATGTTTTTATGTTTGGATTAGGGCAAGAGTGGGGATCAAACCTAATCCTAACATTGTTTGGATGAGGTAAACCATTAAGATGTACACACCTTCGCCACCAGGGTTATATTTAAATCTATGCCACCCTTCCACCCCTCAATCGTAATTCTCCATCTTGCCATTATGATTAAAGTTGCATAGTCCGATGAAAATATCAAATATTCAAAACCAAAACAATTATCTAGATTTGATTCTATATATCTAACTTAGATACTGGTGCACTTATTAAACATTTGTCATCACACTGAAGGGAATACAGATGCAATTTGAGAGAACCTGTTACTGCAGATGCCTATGGTGTCAGAGTTTTGGGTGTGCTTGCCAAAACTAATTTTGCATGGTTGTACGTCAAATATCTCCAAAGTTAACCATCTAAAATAAAACTTACTTCAAACTAAAGTAAGGTAGTCTATAGTGATCAATCTAATGTATTTATCTCAGAAAATTACAGAAACTCTAAACCATCGGACTATGCAACTCTAAGAACTCAGCAATGATATAACAAAAACTAACCTAGGCAATCTCGTTATCGCCATTAACCAAATTTAAGATTATCTGTAAACAGTCAGCATTTAGAAAGCATCAATTCATCTTTCATTATTTCTTTCTTTCTTTTAAACATTTCAATTTTTTCTCAGGACAAAATACTATTTATAATATCGAGTGGTTAAAAAAAAAAAACACTGGAGAAATGTTGTCAAGCTTTCTTTTAACAATTTCTAAAAGTAGAAAATTGGGTCATAGCTCCCCTGGTGCTCGCTCTCTGCCCTCCTCTGTCAGCAGATGAAGAGGGGGGGGGGACATCCCTCAAGACCTAACAGTGGTTAAAGGGGCTCCATATGGACTGCGATAGCCAGTTTGCTACTCTGACAAATGCTCGTCGGCATATCTTTAGATAACTTTCATGTTTTCATAACCACATATGTGTTGGGAGAGCGATGAGTATGCAAGGACTGAATAAACAAAACGGTAACTGATTGGTGATGAAGCTTCTCTTTTGAGCGTTGTGGGTTTTGGTAGGTGTGCGTTAACCTTCTAATATTACCTTGCTTATCGCTCCTTATATAAAAACAATTCAACTATGGTATCTCTAAAAAAATATGAATGCGTATCAATGATTTGGTATGGAACACTCTATTCACACAATGCTAGTGAGTGTTTGTTGGAGTACAGAATGGACCATCCCAGTCCATATCTGATCCCTTTAATGTGAGCTGCAAATTACATTTAGCGTAATAGCTCTGCTTCTTCACCTTCTACATCACCCCTCACTTCAGGACACTCAAGTAACTTCAGTCGACAGTAACAGCTTATTCCTAACTAAGTCAACATTCTAATTGTAGTGAATAATGATTAACATAAAATATGCCACTTTGGTCTTTCTTCAGAAAGGAACAACCCTTCATGTCAACTCGACAGAGCTCCAGGTTGTTTTTATATGAATATAAATATACCGGTTAAGTCCTAACTAGCCTACAATAAGGCCTGCATCTGTGTATCGCAGATCTGGTGACGCGTCTTTCAGGTGCTCCTTTGCTTATGCTATAAATAGTCTGCTTCTCAGACTCTGCTTGCTAATTTGGCCCGCATTTACCGTTATTTTGGACTGTATTGGATGGCAACAATATATCAGACAAATTTACATATTTTATTTGTCAAATCAGGTACTTTTGAACACCTAGCTGTCCGCCGCTCATTTTGGGATGTTGTGTATGGATGCGATGAAGACAATTTCCTTTGTTTTGAAAATATGGTACAGTGAACGCATGTTATAATGCGCCCCAATTTAACGCAAATTCGGATATAATGCCATGATTCATCTCGCAATTCTTTAATTCAATGATAATTCAATAAACTGAACCCTGATTTGGCATGACCTAGATAAAAGATTCACCCTGTACTTGTCGGACACAGGTGAACGACACCGGAGTGTAAATACGGGCGAAAATAGCTTGAGTATGGGACAGGAACTAGAAACTGTGGTTCCAGGATCAAATGGCTACATATATTGGCACAGATTTGGTGAAATGGGAGAGAATGCAAAAAGACAATATGGCGGCCAGAGAATGCCGTCGATTTCACTTTTAAATCTTATTAAACTAGATGTTTTATTATATTTTTCAACTCAAAGGTAGCGGGGAAATATGAACACATATACAAATAATAAATGTTGCTTCTTAGATTGTGAAATTAGGCTCTCATTTCATTTCCCCGCGTTTTCGACAGCTTTTATACAGGGTTGGTATTCACCCGTGCTCTGCGAGTACAGGGTGAATCCTTTATCTAGGCATGACCCTGCTGTTTTTGCGATCACATTTTATGGACCCCAATGATCGCATTATAATGGAGTTTCACTGTATGCTGGAGGCGTAGCCATATGGAGCTACAATTGCTGCAAATCTGCAGCCTCGAGTATGGCACGCTTTGCCTGCTCTGAACACATTTCAAATTCTAATGTGGATCTACCAGTAGAACATATTAGTGTTTGCCAGGGTGTACACCCTGTAGGGTGCTGCCACCTGGTGGATTGAAGTAGCACTAGTTATCTGAGGTGCTGACACCTAGTGGTTTGAGTTTCCCTAGTTGCTCATTTTAAAGGATGCTGAAAATTGTTCCAACATGGTGGCGCCAACCGAACCCGTTAGCGAGCAGGTTCTGGGCACCAGATTATGCTACTAAGCCAGCGCAAGCCAATTGTGTGTGATTTGGGTCGTTCTCAGAAACTGTGTACCACTTTTGTGACATGGAAACCGAAAATGAAAACATTCCAAATAATAGCGGAAAACTTTCCAAATAATAGCAGAATCTATGTTTATATGTTGCGCATATATCAGAGTTGAAATTCTTTTCCCCCCTCCCACTTTTTTATTTCGATCTTATGCAAATTGAAATTGAAAAATATAAATTCACCGTGTAACATCCATCCATAACAATATTTTAACAAGCATCCATAACATCATTTTACCACACACAACAAATTCAAGCAAGACGTTATTGATTATAGTTAGGCCAAAAGAATTGTTTCTAACCAGAAAGAAAGTGGCAAAACGAAGTTTGGGTACATCACATTTTCATATTTTCACTTTAGCAACAAATCATATAAGCATATATTGGATACATTTTGTGGGATAAATTAAATGCATGTAGTATTGCTAATGTAGTGGTCTACACTGACCTCTCAGGCAAGGAGCCGCATAGACATGTAGGCGTGGGTAGTATGGTGATATCAGGGAGCCTAGGTGGTGTAATGGTTAGCGCACTGGCCCGGAATGCAATGAGATGTGGGTTCGAGTCCTGCTCTAGGCGCAATATTTCCCATTTTCATCACCCCCACGACACTGGTGCCGTGACCAGGATCCTATACAAGCTACGCGCTGTAGAGTTGTTGACCCTACCCTGTGTATGTATAAGTGCACTGCCTGTATGTATGTAATTGTAATACATTTTCTTAAATCTAATTTTTCTTCTTAGATATTCATTACTTTACTCTTTGGTACCTCATAATGCTTTTTTACCACCTTTAAAAAAAAAAGATAGTTGAGATATTTTACTTGAAGTTTGAATGGATCAATTAGACACTTATTCATGGGAGACAAGTATCTCCATCTACCTGACTTCATGTCATCCCCAAAAAATGTCAAGGACAACAACAACAACAACAACAACAAACTTTGGGTGCTGATAAATTGTTTTACCTTATTGTTATCGAGTCTTCACAGTGATGTCTGAGCCTGCCTCTTTGCCGTGGCCTACCCTCTGGTTATCCTTAGGCCAAAGCAAATCTACATTGTTTCTCAAGTAACAAATATTATTACAAAAAGAAACTGCAATGCTTTGCACTTCTCCTACTTCTCGTTAATAAAAAGAATTTATATATATAAAAGTTTAATTACAGGAAAAGAGGTAAATGTACCAAAAGTAGCTCATAGTGGTTTTAAAAAATACTCCAGTTAAGAAATACAGTGCAGACCTACCTACAGGTAAATTCTATATAACGGACTATCTGTTATTATGGCCACTTTGGCTCAGTGCCAACCAATTCATTCTATTTACGGACAATGCGGCCACTTCGCTGTCTGGCTACTAATTGCTTAAACACGGCATGCCGGGTGGACGGGATCTCACTGTACCTCAACATTTCTTTGCTGCCCCTTCCTGGAGATACTGCTTTAAAAATAAAAGAATTAATTAATTCCTTTAAAGTGGGATAACCCAGTAGTTTACTTTCGTTCTCTTATCTTTTAGTTAAATATATCAGGTTGACAATTTTT
This sequence comes from Branchipolynoe longqiensis, assembly GCA_030323885.1. NCBI lineage: Eukaryota > Metazoa > Annelida > Polychaeta > Phyllodocida > Polynoidae > Branchipolynoe > Branchipolynoe longqiensis. The sequence continues at coordinate 13,425,184 of CM059193.1, read as the reverse complement.
TCTTGAAGATTTATACTGCCTATTATGGATAAGTCTGAATAGACTTGTTTTCACCATTAAACAGTTTGTCGATTGAAAGCCCGAGCCTACACTTTTAACGACCCAAGGGATTTTTAACCTCCCACACCACATAGACATGGTATGAGAGCAACTGGCCTTTGATGTCGGTGTAAGTTATACACAGCGGTGGAAATCCAAATTGGCAGAGGTGGAGGCATGGGGAATCGAACCACTGGCCTTCAGATTAGGAGTCCGACCTAGAAAAAAGTCAGACACTCTAACTACTCCACCACAGAATACACTCTACTCTATTCCAATTTAGTTTTGAGTAACCTTTATGATAGTTGATTAACTTTGGAGATATTTGGAGTGCAAACAATCATAACAGTGTGTCCATCCAATTGAAGCCAACTGCGGTACACCATTATTAACTAAATTATATCAAAGCCATTGAGTGTTGACATTCTTAAAATGGGGGTGGGGGGAAACCCAAAGCAATGATGAATGAGTGTCTAATGGCTGGCACACACCTCCCGTATAAAACCTAAAACTGCCCGTTTCACGACTAAAGTTTGAGGTTTAGTCGGTTTCAGTCTTTAGGTGTGTGACCCCCTAACACACCTGAGCCTCGCGATTCGCGTATAAAACTCAGTTTTAGGTCTTATACGGGAGGTGTGTACGAGATTCGAAAAATGAATCGGCCAGTTTTTAGTCTGGAAACGGGACGGGTCGGGTTGAAACGGGAGGGGGGTCACACACCTAAAGACTGAAACCGACTAAAACTTAGTTGGGAAACGGGACGGGTCGGGTTGTGATGGGTCACGTCGGGCAGTGCAGTTTTAGCGCGTGAATCGTATACGGGAGGTGTGTACCAGGCTTAAGTCGGACATGTTGGATCAAATCTAGTTAAGTGTTTAACAGTTGAAAATATCATTCCATCAGATTATGTATCTTTGATATTGACCTATTTAACTTAAAGCTGCGAAATCCGATGAAAGCATAAAATATTCCAAAACCAAAACATTTAGGAAATTTGATTATATTATTTGAATTCAAACATTTAGTGCTGCATAGAAGGAATGCTAAATCAATTTAATAAAACATTGCTATGGTGCCCGGGTTCTCGGTGGGCACACCAAAATTAATTTAGGATGCTGCACTAGTAATATCTCCAAGGTTAAGTTTGCAAAGCAATGCATAGGGAAAGGACTGGTTAGCTCAGTTTCGGGATAATTAAACTGACTGAGTGGGATATTGGGTCATGGTGCCCACAACCTGGTCTCCCAGTGGGGCAGCACGATAAAGTCGCCCTGAGCGCGCACTGTCACAAAGTCGATGCCCGTCTTGATGTGACCTTATATGTTGCTAGGATGTAAAACCCCAACACACGAACATTTAAAGGTGGATACAGAAGTTTGGATATTTGTGTGGTGGTAGCGTGTCTAGACGTGACGCGGAAACTTGTGAGCCAGGTTGATGCTTGTGAGACGGCGGCTGGTGCGGGGGGGGGGGGTGGAGGTGTGGGGGGGTGTAGGTTTTGCTGGTTTCACGCGCTTCCTGAACTGCTTGGCTCTGTCACTATCGAAGCAGACTGCCGACACTAACCCCGACTAGACTGCTTTAACCGGGCCGACTTGTCTGGCTGGTGCCAGTCATGAAGGCATAACCACGCGCATTGTGCACTGACATCTCGGGCGCTAAACCAGGGACTACTTTGCGCCGAAGTGTGACTAGTGTGACAGTAGCGTGAGGGTAGATGTGTTGCAGCAGCCCGTGAGCCCGGTTGGTGCTTGTGGGACGGCGGCTGGTGAGGCGGTGGGGGTCTTGTTGGTTTCAAGCGCTTCCTGAACTGCTTCTGCTGTCACTATCGAACCAGACTTCCGACACTAACCCCGACTAGACTGCTTTATCTGGGCCCGACTTGTCATGGCGCCCAAATCTGTCTAGCTGGTGCCAGTCATGAAGGCATAACCACGCGCATTGTGCACTGACATCTCGGGCGCTAAACCAGGGACTACTTTGCGCCGAAGTACCTGTCTTTGCTGTCCTGTGTATCACTGCGCTATCTCACGGGACTCTGCCCACTAACCTGCTAACCCATGTGCTTCAATGTTCAAAGCGACCATTATCCGACCTGATGGTTGGTAAGTTTCCGTCGGTCGAACAGGCTTCTGCGTGCTCTGGGAAACCTGGGAATTTTGTGGAATATATTACAAAAGAGATTATATTATAGAACATACATATATATATATATGTATGTTCTATGTTCTCTGCTATATTCCGAACTCATGCCTGATCCCATTTCAATATAGTGCCGCCATCTGGTGGAATCCATCTGTACCATTATGTGGTAAACCATATCGGTGGTGCTATCTAATGGCTGAGTCAACAACACTTGTGGTTAGGTGACTCAAAATGGATGCCAATCTGGTTGAAGTGACCAAAGTTAGTAAAAAAAAAACCATCAAAGTTAATATGAAATGTGTATGGTAGGCACTACAAAAAAAATGCTATTAACAACTCATACATGGCGAAGCATCAGTGGAGTACGATGATGCACGTGGACACTGCCAATTAAAGCTTAGATTCCATATACGCGGTATGCGATATGCGAATGCGGCAACAAATCGAAAAGCATGTAAAGACATAGTAATGCTTCCATACGTCCGCATGCGATTGCGAACGCGAATGCGAATGCAGCAAATGGATCAACCCATGGACCGATCGGTGCGAATGCGAATACTGCTACGTTTGCCATAGAAAACAATAGTAACTTTACCTTCCTTCACATGGGGTGTAGAGTGGACCTTTGGGGTGCGAAGTTATCCTACTTTGGGGTGGGAAGTTATCTCCGGGGTATTCTCAAGGTTGGGTCTATGGTGGATGGAAGTAGGTTGATATTGATTAATTAAATCCCACAGTAGGATCCAACTGGAAGCATGTCCAGGGTCGTAGATAGTAGGTGGGGTCCTGAGGAAGCTAATGGTCCTGTCACATTACGACGCTTCACACCAACGTACGTCGATGTATGTGATTTTTTGCCGCTACGTCGGGATACGTCAGATTGCATTACGTATGCGTTACGCGCACGTTGGTATACATCAATGTACGTCGACGTTCGTCGAGATACGGCGTCGCACGTCAGGGAGTCGGCAAAGTTTTGTGCATGCACACAACTTTCGATGTACGACAACGTTCGATAACGTGTGGATTTTACGTCCGCTGTAAGTCAATGTACGTTAGACATACGTTAGTCAAACGTTGTTCACTACGTTGACCTACTTTAAAGGCAGTGGGAACATACAGTCCGTGTACTGACAACATATGCCTAACGTACATTTAGCATTTCTCCAGCGTGTCTTGATGTATGTCACGTATGACGCATAGTTCTGGTGATCGAATAACGTATATAACGTTCACCGGCATTCTGTGAACGTACCGTGAGTGTAATTCGAGCATTTTTCGCCGGGAGGTACGTTAGCCATACGTTAGTCATACATTGGCCATATGCTGTGTATATGTTATGTATACATCCAACTTTGCCCCCCACGTCGAAAAGTTTGATGCTTCTCGACGTAAAAAAAGTGACTTTCTGCATTTGGCAAGATACGTTGTAATCTGACAGGGCCATTAGAAAGGCTGGGTTGACAGATTGGGTCGTTCACATTGCATTAATTCGAGATATAATCAAAGACCAAATTGATTTTAAAATAAACCACCTCAATTTTAGATGCTTAACCAACCAGATTTCTAGGTTGGTTTACCATGGTCAAATATAGATGTTTTTATCAGACTAGATGGCAGAATAAGCAGGGATGAAAGATCTCCGCGATTTCGCGGATTTCCAGGATTCTTCCTGTAGGCCCGTACTGCAATCCCGCAGTACGATCAACGTATACTACTAATAAATGCTTCAAATGACACAGCACTATCAGCGAATAGGCCCTACTACTAATACATGCTTCAAACGCCGCAGCACTATCAGCATATACCAATATATATGAACTCAGCTTCCGGGAATTTTTTGCAATTCCCTGACAATGGTAAACCTATGGGAGAATATCTGCATTTCCGCTTTTTTTTTCCCCGGAGACCACTTTCATCCCTGAATAAGTCAGAGCCCTGGCTGGCTTCCCGTGTGGGAGGTTGTGGTTTCAAACCCCGACCAAGTCAAATCAGTTATTTAATACGTTGATACTTGTCGCTACCTAGACTGGTACTCGACATTAATATTTTTGGTTTTTGTTTGGTGTTGTGTTGTTTTTTGGTTTGTGTGGGGTTTTTGGGTTTTTTTGTGGTTGGGTGGTTTGGGTGTGTTTGAGGATTGGGCAGGGACTGGTTTGGTCAGTATCAGCATAATGTGACTTACTAGGATATCAGGTCATGGTGCTAGCAGTCTGGTCTCCCAGTGGGGCAGCACTATGAAGTCACAGTGAGTGCGCACTGTCACAAGATGGTAGGCAATCTGGTATGACCTTAGATGTTGCTAGGATGTAAAGCCAGAACCAACCAACCAACAAATAAACAAGACATTCAGTCTAAGAACTTTGGGCAACAACAACACCAACAAAGACCACTGAAGACAGGCTGACATAAATTCAAGGATACCGGTTAACGAAGCGCTGTATACAGAGAAACACACTGGACGCGGTGGCCGAATCGGTAGAGTGCAGACCTCTCGTGTGGAAGGTCGGGAGTTCAATTCCCAGTCAATTCAAACCGTTGACTTACAAAATTGATACTTGTCGCTTCCTAGCTTGGCGCTCGGCATTATTAGGATAGGGCAAGGACTGGTTGGCTCATTGTCAGGATAATGTGACTGAGTGGGGATATCAGGTCATGGTGCTGGTGGTCTGGTCTCCCAGTCGCTATGAGTTCGCACTGTCACAAGTCAGTACCCGTCCAGGTATGACCTTAGATGTTGCCAGGACATAAAACTCCAACAATCAACCAATATAGAGAAACACCTGTCACATTATGGCATTCTCTCATTACTGGAATATTTATAATAAAATTATTGAACACAATTTTTTTTAACGGCATGCATACCATACAGCCTAAATTGGAGGTAACCTAAGATCTTCCCTTCTTTATCCATGTAATTTTATTTTAATCCAGATACATTAAATTGAAATTCCTTCAACACTTCCATCGACATTTGAATGTGCATAATATATTAAAACAGTCCACTATGGATTTAGGTTGCTTGTTAAGGTGCAGTTCAATTTGTACTTTACTGCATTATTAAGATGTATGTTTCAATAAATAAAAATATCCCCTCCCTTTCTCTCCCTGCCCCTTCTCTTCCCTTTGATAGGCTCTGTCTCTCTCGCTTCTTTTCCCCCCATTCCCCATTCTCCCCCTCTCCTCACCTCCCTTCCCCATCCTCCCCCCTCGCCTTTCCTTCCCCTCCCTCCACTCTCACTACTTATCCATAAGCAAGACCTCAAGACTAGAATATGATTGATTGATTGTTAGTGATTTTATGCCTTCTCTGCAATTTGTACTCCCTCCCCTCCCCTCCCTCCCCCTCCCCTCCCTTCGCCCTCCCCTCCCTTCCCCCTTCCCCCTCCCCCTCCCCTCCCCCTTCCCTTCCCCCCCTTTCCCCCCTCCCTTCCCCCTCCCCTCCCCTCCACTCCCCTCCCTCCCCTCCCTCCCTCTCCTCCCCACCCTCCCCCTCCCCTCCCCTCCCTCCCCTCCCCTCCCCTCCCCTCCCCTCCCCTTCCCCTCCCCTCCCCTCCCCTCCCCCCCTCCCCTCCCTCCCTTCCCATCCCTCCCTTCCCCTCCCTTCCCTTCCCTTCCCCTCCCTTCCCTTCCCCTCCCTCCCCTTCCTCCCCTCCCTTCCCTCCCCTCCCCTCCTTTCCCCTCCCTTTTCCTCCCTCTCCTTTCTTTCCTCCCCTTTCCTCCCTCCCCTCCCCTCCTTTCCTTCCTTCCCTCCCTTCCCCCCCTTCCCCTACCCCTCCCCCCTCGCCTTCTCCACTCCCCTCCCTTCCCTTCCCCTCCCTCCCTTCCCCTCCCCTCTCCCCTTCCCCTCCCCTCCCCTCCCTTCCCCCCTTCCCCTCCCTTCCCCCCGCTCCCTTCCCCTCCCTTCCCCTCCCTCTCCCTTCCCCTCCTTCTCCCCTCCCCTCCCCTCCCCTCCCCTCCCTTCCTTCCCCTCCCCCTCCCTTCCCTCCCCTCCCTTCCCCTCCCCTTCTCCCTCCCCTCCCCCCTCCCTTCCCCTCCCTTCCCTCCCCTCCCCTCCCTTCCCCTCCCATCCCTTCCCCCTCCCCTCCCTTCCCCTCCCCTCTCCCTCCTCCCTCTCTCCTCCCCCTCCTTCCCCTCCCCTCCTCTCCCCTCCCTTCCCCTCCCCCTCCCCTTCCCTCCCCTCCCCTCCCTTCCCTCCCTCCTACCTATCCATAACCAATGCCTCAAAACTAGAATCTGAATTGATTGATTGATTGCTAGTGATTTTCCTCCATGGCGACAGCAAAGGCCATATATATTCATGGCGCAAAAGCTAGAATGAAATGTAAACATAAATTACAGTCCTAATTGGTGATCCTAATCTCCAATGTATGAACTGATGCAGTAATAACATAATATATGGCATGCTAATAAGATTATAGCTGGTTTTTATTTCTAATTATTTTTGGTTTAAACAAAATGAGATAATATTGATATGGTATTTATTATATTAGCTGTAAATACAACTAAACGTTTTTATTTCTAATATTTGTTGGTATTAAAAATATATATGTTGAAAAGGTATTGTATTATATTAGCTGTATATACAACTAGCCGTTTTTATTTCTAATATTTGTTGGTATTAAAAAAAAAGAAATATTGTAAAGGTATTGTATTATATTTGCTGTAAATAAAACTGACTGCTCTTTTTCGAATATTTTTTGGTATTAAAAAAAAAGAATATTGAAAAGGTATTGTAATTTGTATTATATTTGCTGTAAATAAAACTGACCCGCGCTAACCCCTGCTTGTGGCCCACAGACGGGTCACTGGGTGGGGACGATCCTGCTCAACACCTGCGAGCTGATTGAGCGGCCGTCAAAGAAGGATGGCTTCTGCTACAAGCTCTTCCACCCGCTCGACCAGTCCATTTGGGCCACCAAGGTGAGCCACCACTTTATCGTATGCGAGTCCCAACAGTCGACTTCAGGCCCAAGCGTTGCAGTGTTTGCGGAAGGTCGGGGATATGAGTTGCGGCCGAGTTAATTTGGGGGGGGGGTTCAGAATTCAGGGTCTATACGGGGCTTGGAAAGTCGTGAAAAGTCTTGAACTTCATTTGCCGTATTTCAAGGTCATGAAACGCCTTGAATTTAACCTATTTTGGGTAATTAACCTTGAAAAAGCCTTTCTACCCACCTATCTAAATTAGTCCGAAATTGCTATTTGCTATTGTTGGTTTTTCCTGGAATCCAGATGAAAATAGTCTTGAATTCCTATCAAAAACAGCACTGAAAAGCCTTGAATTCCAAATGTTCACATGTGTACGGACCCTGAGATTTGGTACTTGTCACCACTGGGATGGAGCGTGTACTGGTTGGCGGGGTTTGTGATATTGTTCCATGGTGCTGGGAGAAAGGGTGGTACCTCAATGGGACAGCACTGTAAAGCCACCAGGAGTGTGCACTGTGACAAGTTTCTAGCCATTCTGATGTGAGTTTAGATGTTGCTAGGATATAAAACCCAATTTAATCTGAATATAATGGTCAGTTGATTATTTTCTTTTATTTAAATTTACTTTATGTTTGATCCGATGTAAATATGTACTCTGAAAGTTATTTGGAATACTCAGTTCCCGTACTAGACACTCCTTTGTAGAATACTGTGCTATGTTAGGTTCAATTTTTTAAATTAAAATATATGTGGAAAAGATAATAATGGTAGAATACTGTAATGCCATGTCAAATATTTATTTAGGCCTATTAAAGATTAAATAAAAGTGTAAAAGATAATTACAGTAGAATATTCTACATACTATTTATATAGTTCTATCTTTATAAATTTAAATAAAAGCAGACACGTTAATTACTCTAATTTTACTTAGTTTATATAATTATTAATATTATGTCATGTGCCCCGGTTGTGTTTTAGGGTCCAAAAAGTGAGACGATCGGAGCCATAACGCAACCCCTGCCCTACTCCTACCTCATCTTCCGCGCACCGTCCGAAGCCGCAGGTAAGGCCTGGTTACTGTGTGTGCGGCCTGGTGAATGTGTGTGAGGGCTGGTTACTGTGTGTGTGAGGGCTGGTGACTGTGTGTGAGGTGTGGTTACTCTGTGTGTGAGGCCTGGTTAGTGTGAAGCCTGCTTACTGTGTGTGAGGGCTGGTGACTGTGTGTGAGGCCTGGTTAGTGTGAAGCCTGCTTACTGTGTGTGAGGGCTGGTTATTGTGTGTGAGGGCTGGTTACTGTGTGTGAGGGCTGGTGAATGTGTGTGTGGGCTGATTACTGTGTGTGAGGGCTGGGTACTGTGTGTGAGGGCTGATTACTGTGTGTGAGGGCTGGTTATTGTGTGTGAGGGCTGGGTACTGTGTGTGAGGGCTGGTGAATGTGTGTGAGGGCTGGTTACTGTGTGTGAGGGTTGGTTGCTGTGTGTGAGGCCTGGTTACTGTGTGTGAGGGCTGGTTATTGTGTGTGAGGGCTGGTTACTGTGTGTGAGGGTTGGTTGCTGTGTGTGAGGCCTGGTGAATGTGTGTGAGGCCTGGTTACTGTGTGTGAGGGCTGGTTATTGTGTGTGAGGGCTGGTTACTGTGTGTGAGGGCTGGTGAATGTGTGTGTGGGCTGATTACTGTGTGTGAGGGCTGATTACTGTGTGTGAGGGCTGGTTATTGTGTGTGAGGGCTGGTTATTGTGTGTGAGGGCTGGGTACTGTGTGTGAGGGCTGGTGAATGTGTGTGAGGGCTGGTTACTGTGTGTGAGGGTTGGTTGCTGTGTGTGAGGCCTGGTTACTGTGTGTGAGGGCTGGTTATTGTGTGTGAGGGCTGGTTACTGTGTGTGAGGGTTGGTTGCTGTGTGTGAGGCCTGGTGAATGTGTGAGGGCTGGTTACTGTGTGTGAGGCCTGGTTCGTGTGAGGCCTGGTCACTGTGTGTGAGGGCTGGTTATTGTGTGTGAGGGCTGGTTATTGTATGTGAGGGCTGGTTACTGTGTGTAGGGCTGGTTACTGTGTGTGAGGCATGGTTACTGTGTGTGAGGCCTGGTTACTGTGTGTGAGGGTTGGGTGTGGAGGCCTGGTTATTGTATGTGAGGGCTGGTTACTGTGTGTAGGGCTGGTTATTGTGTGTGAGGGCTGGTTACTGTGTGTGAGGCCTGGTTTGTGTGAGGCCTGGTCACTGTGTGTGAGGCCTGGTTTGTGTGAGGCCTGGTTACTGTGTGTGAGGGCTGGTTATTGTGTGTGAGGCCTGGTTATTGTATGTGAGGGCTGGTTACTGTGTGTAGGGCTGGTTACTGTGTGTGAGGCATGGTTACTGTGTGTGAGGCCTGGTTACTGTGTGTGAGGGCTGGTTATTGTGTGTGAGGCCTGGTTATTGTATGTGAGGGCTGGTTACTGTGTGTAGGGCTGGTTATTGTGTGTGAGGGCTGGTTACTGTGTGTGAGGCCTGGTTAAAGTGTGTGAGGGCTGGTTACTGTGTGTGAGGGTTGGTTGCTGTGTGTGAGGAATGGTTACTGTGTGTGAGGGCTGGTTATTGTGTGTGAGGGCTGGTGAATGTGTGAGAGGGCTGGTTACTGTGTGTGAGGCCTGGTTAATGTGTGTGAGGGCTGGTCACTGTGTGTGAGGTTTGGCCATTGAATGTCACTATTATGTGCTTTTTGACCATCTAGTTACTACTTTGCAAACAATAAGTGGACAGTTGCTATGGTGAGTTGCTAAGGTTGCTAACCTACTTATAATGTTTTTGGCTCTCTCAATCTATTTACTTGGATTTGATCCTACATATTTGCAAACATTTATAACTATTAAGCAACATATATGATGTCCACTGAAATAGCTATTTGTATTTACTGATTATTTATACACATATGGAGCTAATTAATATAAAGATGAATCACAAGCTAGTGTGTGAGAGATATGTTTGGTGCGAATGCACATGGGAGAGGGTCGAACCACTGCTGCATGGCCTTTATTTATAGTCTGAGTTCAGCCGTTAACCTAAGCAAAGGCCAAATGAGTTGAGCGTCCGCCTCCCGTTCTGGTAGGTCATGGGATTTGAACTCCTGGGTTCGAACCCTGGCCGAGTCATACCAATGACTACAAAATTGATACTTGTCGCTACTTAGCCTGACACTCGGCATTACTAGGATAGGGCAAGGAGCAGTGGAATGAGGAAGACCAATTGTCCGTGATTGAAATTTCCCCTGCTTAATCAACTAATATACCCCCCCCCCCCAAAAAAAAAGACCCCCAAAAAAAAAGTTCCCCATGATTGGTGACGTGGTGACGGTTTAAGAAAGCCAGTGAACCGTGTTGACTCTTTGCTGTGCAGGTAAATGCTGGATGGACGCGCTTGAGTTGGCACTTCGCTGCTCAAGTCTGCTCATGCGAACCATGACAAAAGATTGCAAAGACCCGTCTGCAGCTTCAGAGCCGGAGTACCTCGCGCCTCTCAACTTTGGTGGAGCGCGAGACCAGATGAACGAGAGTGACTGCGAACGACACTTCAAAGGATACGGTGAGTGCGCAACTTCTATATTAACTCATCATCATTATTATCAATTCCTTAACCCCGAGGGCCATTGAGGCACCGCAGATGACTTTGCAACCAGTTTTCTCCAGTTTTCGCTGTTTTTGTACTGCCCGCTGGGACTTGCCAAACTCCACGCCTGTCCATTCCCTGATGTTCTCTTCCCACCTCTTCCTTTCTCCGCCTTGGTTTGTTCAAAGACCCTATACTACTAAGACGGCTCACTCAGCCTGTACTGTGTAATCAAAATGATCAAACACACCACTTGGTGCGCTGGCTGTTCTCTTGGTTAAACAGGTGCTATATTATATGTATAAATGTATATATGAATGTGAAAGATGTGTGATCATGGCGATGCTGATGATGATGTGTATTTGTTCATAGCAATTTCATATTGATGTGTATTCATACTTACCTATCTCATGTATAATATAATTGTATGTGTTTACATGTGAAACACCAACCAGCAGCTGGGCTGATCAAACCCACCACAAGGTGGCACTGTGAAATTTACATTACCATGGGAGAGATAGGGAGTGAGCCGTCTTAGTATTATATTGTCTTTGGTTTGTTCCCCCTTTCACTATGCCTTTTAAGATGGTTTTGGCCAGACCTGATAAGCGTGAAATATGGCCGCACACCGCAGTTTGCACCTTTTTACGATTGTCAGGAGATCTTTTGTGTGGTCCGATCGCCTACTGGATCTTGTTACTGACTTCCTCATTGGTAACATGGTCTCTGTGTGAGATTGTAGCATCTTGCGGTAACACTTCATTTTGGTACTTTGTATTCTTCTTTGGAGCTCTGCTGTTACAATCTCAGATTCACAAATTAACTAACCATATTAAAATACATAACCTTTTTAAAGCTGCATAATCTGCTGAAATCATCAATTTTCGAAATCAAACTAGTTACTTGGATTTGATCCAGCTAGCCCTAGTTCTGTATGTAAAGTGGGATGGGAGTGCTGATGGTGACCTTGACCTTGTCGCAGGTCTGGAGGATGAAGGCGATGCTGAGCGGACAGACCGGGAGGCGGACGAAATCGAGAAGTCTGAATCCGAAACCGAGCACTCAGAGGAAGAGGAGAAGGAGGTGATGACGCATTTCTAATTCTGCGCTAGTTTAATTCAAAAGCTGAAGCTGTAGCTACGTTATTGAAAGCCAATGACTCATCAGTTGATTGGATCAGATTAAATACAGAAATCTCTGGATAAATAATCGTCTGGTGCAAGTGACGGTTTGCCGCATCAGTTAGGGACGAGGAGAACCGGTGGCGGTGGCACTGCTCACGAGCATGAGATTGAGGAGGCAGAATATAGAATAATTTGTGCAATATATAAACGAGTAATTCCCTTCCACGTCTTTATACTAGCATAATATGTTATACATCATGTATACAAACTTTTCAAGGAAGAAGAAAAAAACAGAAAGAAAAGCGGAAACAAATTTTTAGAATCCCACCAAAAAGAATTTTTAAGAAGCGCAGTGTCGCACAAAAATGGAAATGACGTAATTAGGGTTTTTGGGTTGTCCTTGTTCATGGGTAAAGCAGTGTAGTGTAACGCGTCTAAAGTAAATAGGGGTCATGAACTTGGGATTGTAGCACAATTAACGCTGGTACTTTACGTTAAGTCATTCTTCCTTTTGTGAGGGGTTGGAAGGCAACATTTTAACCTTTTTGAACAGAAGCCATTTTATATGACCACAAAGTGGTATGAGGGTGCAATCCTAGATGAGATGTGCACAACCGTGAAGAAAGTGGGACGTTGTGCGAAGTGGGGATTTAAAAAGAAATAGAAATATGAGTTTATGTGGAATGAGGATATTGGTGTGTGGAACATGGGATTGGTGTAGAAAACTGTGGTTGCTGTGGAAGCAGTGATTGATGTGGAAATTTGGGATTTATGTTGAAAGTAGGGATTGATGTGGAAAGTGGGGATTGATGTCGAAAGCGGGGATTGATGTGGAAAGTGGGGATTGATGTGGAAAGTGGTGATCAATGTGGAAGGTGGGGATTGATGTGGAAGGTGGGGATTGATGTGGAAACTGGGGATTGATGTCGAAAGTGGGGATTGATGTGGAAAGTGGAGATTGATGTGGAAAGTGGGGATTTATGTGGAAAGTAGGGATTGATTGGGGGGAAAAGGGAATTAACATGAGGATTAATATGGAAAGTGGGGGTTGGTGTGGAAATTGAGAATTGATATGGAAAATGGGGGATTGACATGGGATTATGGAGGAAAGTGGGTGTTGGTGTGGAAATCGGGGATTGATGTGGAAAGTGGTGGGTAATGTTGAGTGTGGAAAGTGGGTATTGATGTGGAAAGCAAGAGTTGCTGTGGAAAGTGGGGATTGCAGGGTCCATACAGGGCCTGGAAAGTCTTGGAAAAGTCTTGAACTTCATTTGCCCAATTTCAAGGCCTTGAAAAACCTTGAATTTAACCTATTTTGGGTAATTGGTCTTGAAAAGCCTTGAATTCCATTGAACTGTCCCCACTGATCTAAATTAGTCCAAAATTGCCATTCGCGATTTTTATTTTTTCCTGAAATCCCAATGAAAGTAGTCTTGAATTCCTATCTAAAACAACATTGAAAAGCCTTGAAATAGCCTTGAATTCCATATATCTTCACGTGTGTACACACCCTGGGATCGATACCGAAAGTAGAGGGATTGATGTAGGCATCTTATCATTTGTAACCATCTGTCCTGTGTATTTAATTAACAAACTTATCGTTCACGCATTGTTTTCACCCAACCAGCTGTCCACAACTGATTCATCAAAGGCAGTGGTATGTGCTGTCCGGTCTGTGGGAAAGTGCATATAAAAGACCCCTAGCTGCTTATCGGAAAGAGTAGCCTATGTGGCGACAGTGGGCTTCCTCCCAAGAAATATGTCAGAATGACCCTATGTTTGACATCCAATAGCCGATGATAAAAATCAGTGCGCTCGAGAGGCGTCGTTAAATAAAACTAGCTTTACTTTACATTTCCTGGTGCAGGTGTACGACGACAACCTGCAGCCCCTGGAGACAGCCTACATCGCCAACACCGTGGAGGAGTTGGGCCAGCAGGGCGAGGCGTGCCAGACGGAGGAGGTGGCCGACGAGAACAAGAGCCTCATCTGGACACTCGTCAAGCAGGTCAGTGCCCAGACGCCCCACCTGGCGACGAGGCGACATTATGCGCAGGTGGACATGAATGCTAGCAGTAGTAGCGAGTCAGATAAATACTAGAAGTGAGTCACGCAAATACTACTAGTGAGTCCCATGAATAATATGCATGAGTCATGGAAACTAGAAGTGAGTCAGGTAAATACTATGGCTGAGTCACAGAAATACGACTAGTGAGTCACATGAACACTATAACTGAGTCACATGAATACTACATCTGAGTTACATGTATACTACAACTGAGTCACATGAATACTACAACTGAGTTACATGTATACTACAACTGAGGCACATGCATACTACAACTGAGTCACATGTATACTACACTGAGTCACATGTATACTACAACTGGGTCACATGAATACTACAACTGAGTCGCAGGTATACTACAACTGAGTCACATGAATACTACAACTGAGTTAGATGTATACTACAACTGAGTCACAGGTATACTACAACTGAGTCACATGTATACTACAACTGAGTCGCACAAACACTTCAAATGAGTCACATGTATACTACACTGAGTCACATGAATACTACAACTGAGTCACATGTATACTACAACTGAGTCACAGGTATACTACAACTGAGTTGCACAAACACTACAAATGAGTCACATGTATACTACAACTGAGTCACATGTATACTACAACTGAGTCACAGGTATACTACAACGTAGTCACATGTATACTACAACTGAGTCACAGGTATACCTCAACTGAGTCACATGTATACTACAACTGAGTCACATGTATACTACAACTGAGTCACATGAATACAAGAACTGAGTCACATGTATACTGCAACTGAGTCGCACAAACACTACAAATGAGTCACATGTATACTACAACTGAGTCACATGTATACTACAACTGAGTCACAGGTATAGTACAACTGAGTCACATGTATACTACAACTGAGTCACAGGTATACTACAACTGAGTCACATGTATACTACACATGAGTCACATGTATACTACAACTGAGTCACATGAATACAAGAACTGAATCACATGTATACTACAACTGAGTCACATGTATACTACAACTGAGTCACATGTATACTACAACTGAGTCGCGCCAACACTACAAATGAGTCACATGAATATTACAACTGGAACCAGACGGGATGGCCGAATGAGTTAGAGCGTCCGTCTCCCGTGCTGGTAGATCGTGGGGTCATGGGTTCGAAACCCGGTCGAGTCAAACCAATGACTTAAAAATTGATACATGTTGCTTCCTAGCCAGGCGCTCGGCATTATTAGGACAGGGCAAGGTCTGGTGTGCTCAGTGTCAGGATAATGTGACTGAGTGGGATACCAGGTCATGGTGCTGGCGGCCTGGTTTCCCAGTGGGACAGCACTATAAAGTCGCTATGAGTGCGCACTGTCACAAGTCGGTACCCATCCTGATATGACCTTAGATGTTGCTAGGACGTAAAACAACAACAAACAAACAAAATATTACAACTGAGTCACATGAATACTACAAGGCAGCCACATGAATACTACAAGTGTCTCACCTGAATACTGCAAGTGACTCACATGAATACTACAAGTGACACATGAATACTACAAGTGAATCACATGAATAATATAAATGAGCCACATGAATACTTCAAGTGAGTCACATGTACACTACAAGTGACTCACATGAATACTACAAGTGAGTCACCTGAATATTACAACTGAGTCACATGAATACTACCTGTTGATGCGGCTTCTTTCGCTTACTTCGCTTCCCACAGGTGCGGCCGGGCATGGACCTGTCCAAGGTGGTCTTACCGACGTTCATCCTCGAGCCCCGGTCGTTCCTCGACAAGCTGTCCGACTACTACTACCACGCCGACCAACTCTCAAGGTGAGTCGCCATCTTGTTTTTAACTCGATGTTTGTTTGTCTGTGACATTGACCTGGGAGAGTAACACAATGTGACCCCCCTCCCCCCACTCCTGTCACTATTCTCCCATAAAACTTCCACAGGAAGCAAGACCTCAGTCACGCTATGGCTTGTGACCACTTTATGACCATTTTGCGACCAAAAGGCGGCGACCTCCTTGCGACCAAAGTTTTAAAAAAGGTGTGAAACACAATGGTCGGTGATCGGTCAGTGACCGATTGCAAGCACTGAAAATGATCGGCGACCTCCGGGTGACTGCTGTGGTCACAAGGAGGTTTTTAGTGCAGCATCTGCAACCTCCTTGTGACCAAAATGGTTGCCTGGAGGTCACCGACCTCCGAGTGACTGCTTTGTGATTGCCCCTTTTTCGTGGTCGCAAAGTGATAGGTGGCGCTCTGAATGGGTCAAACAGCACGACACTAATGAAGTGATGAACTGATAGGTGGCGCTCTGAATGGGTCAAACAGCACGACACTAATGCAGTGTACTGATAGGCGGCGCTCTGAATGGGTCAAGCAGCACGACACTAATGCAGTGATGAACTGATAGGTGGCGCTGTGAATGGGTCAAGCAGCACAACACTAATGGAGTGTACTGATAGGTGGCGCTCTGAATGGGTCAAACAGCATGACACTAATGCAGTGATGAACTGATAGGTGGCGATCGGAATGGGTCAAACAGCATGACACTAATGAAGTGATGAACTGATAGGTGGTGCTGTGGATGGGTCAAGCAGCACAACACTAATGCAGTGGTGAAACGATAGGTGGTGCTGTGAATGGGTCAAACAGCACGACACTAATGAAGTGGGGAACTGATAGGTGGCGCTGTGAATGGGTTAAACAGCACTACACTAATGAAGTGGGGAACTGATAGGTGGCGCTGTGAATGGGTCAAGCAGCACCAAACTAATGCAGTGGTGAACTACTAGGTGGCGCTGTGAATGGAGTAAGCAGCACCAAACTAATGCAGTGGTGAGCTAGGTGGCGCTGTGAATGGGTTAAACTGGTTTACATTTATGTAACACTGCTGCCATGAACATTGTGTCTTCGCGCCAGTCTGCGCTTCTGCATGAGTTCCTTTAATTTCTTTTCGCAGTGCGGTGCTTGAGGAGGACCCCTACACGCGTCTCAAGTCTGTGGTGCGCTGGTACCTGTCGGGATTCTACAAAAAACCCAAGGTAAGCCTTGAGCCTCACCAGTACCTGGTTGCATGACCACCTGAGGATACGAGGCCCCTGTAGACATCTTGATACAGGTTTGTATTATAACCTCCCAAAGTAGGAGTAGATAAGTACCGTATATATGTGAATATAAGTCGACTTCGAGTATATTTTCAGGGGTACGTTTGAAGGAAATATCTGGAATCAGACCTAACCCGACTATAGGTCGAGCTTCATTTTATTTACTGACAATTTAGACTTCATTCATGCACATGGACAAATACCCAACAATGTGACGACACCACTGGTCACTCAAAAACCTTCAAAGTCAGACTCATCATCAGACTCCTACAGTAACTACAGTACCTGCTCCTGACTAAGAGCATCACTGACTGAGTCACATCCTGGCTGCGATCCATGCTGCCTCGGGGGGTATCGGGAGTATAAAACATCAGAAAAGGAGATTTATTTTGGTGGTAAGTTTCCTCAATATATTCGAGTATGCACGGTACTAACCACCGGGAAAGTGTATTAGGACATAAAACCCCAATTACTTACATAGATATGAAACAGACATGGTCTGTCCAGCAGTTCGATTACTGGTCGAGTCAAACCAATGACGTACAAAATTGATACTTGTCGCTTCCTAGCTTGGCGCTCGGCATTAATAGGATAGGGCAAGGACTGGGTACCTAAGTGTCAGTATAATGTGACTGAGTAGAATATTGGGTCATGGTGCTGGCGGCCTGATTTCTGAGTAGGACAGCACTGTAAAGTCACCATGAGTGTGGACTGTCACAATTCAGTACCCATTCTGATATGACCTTAGATGTTGCCAGGATCCAACAACCAACCAAATCTATTTTGGGTAGTTACTCTTGAAAAGCCTTGAATTCCATTAAACTGTCCCCACTTATCTAAATTACTAACTGAAAATAGTCTTGAATTCCTATCAAAGACAAACTTGAAAAGCCTGAATTCCATATCTTCTTCACATGTGTGACCAGACTGGATGGCCGAATGAGTTAGAGCATCCGTCTCCCGTGCTGGTAGATTGTGGGGTCGTGGGTTCGAATCCCGGTCGAGTCAAACCAATGACTAAAAAATTGATTATTGTGGCTTCCTAGCCAGGCGCTCGGCATTATTAGGATAGGGCAAGGACTGGTGTGTTCAGTGTCAGGATAATGTGACTGAGTGAGGTACCAGGTCGTGGTGCCGGTGGCCTGGTTTCCCAGTGGGACAGCACTATAAAGTTGCCATGAGTGCTCACTCAACCAGTCGGTACCCGTCCTGATATGACCTTAGATGTTGCTAGGATGTAAAACAACAAACAGCGTGGCGTTCTCTGTGGTGGAGTGGTTAGAGTGTCTGACTTTTTTCTAGGTCAGACTCCTAATCTGAGGGTCGGTGGTTCGATTCCCCGTGCCCCCAGCTCTGGTAATTTGGATTTCCCACCGCTGTGTATAACTTACAGCGTCATCAAAGGCTGGTTGCTCTCATACCATGTCGATATGGTGTGGGAGGTTAAAAATCCCTTGGGTCAGTAAAAGTGTAGGCTCGGGCTTTCTATCGACCAGCAGTAGAATGAGGAAGACCAGTCGTCTATGACTGAAATTTCCCCTGCTTCAACAACTAATGGACCCCAAAAAAACCCCAAAAAACAAAACAAAACTTCACATGTGTACAGACCCTGCTGTGGCGTTATCCAGTGATGCTGCACTTTCTGCACTCACTCATTCTGCACCCACTTGTCACCACTCACAGGGCCTCAAGAAGCCGTACAACCCCATTCTGGGGGAGACCTTCCGGTGTTACTGGAAACACCCGAAGACCGGAAGTCGCACCTTCTACGTATCGGAACAGGTGAGTAACTGTGTGGTCGGGGTCGGGGAGTGGGGTGGGGGGTCAAACCAGGGTTGCCAACATTGGAAAATGTAAAAACCAGAAGATCTTAAGGGATGTTATATTTTAGTCCCCCAGAAAATTGTTTAAATCGTAGATGCTCTGTGGTGCATTTTGGACACAATAATCCATAAGATTGATATAATATTACTAATTTAATGGTATTGCAGGGTTGCCAACATTGGAAAATGAAAAACTGGAAAATCGGCGTAAGGTGATGATGGGCACATAAAATATTGTACACCTTACAGCGAAACCATAAGGGTTGGCAACCCTGTCAAACTAGTCAGGATCACAGTTACACAGCTGACCATCCTGGTCAATAGCCGGGACATTTAACACACAGACACTGCGAAGGGTCATTCTCTTAAGCTGAACACCACATGTCTGGTTTTCATGGTGATAATTAATTCCCTCTTTTTGTTGGCTGGCAAGTCAAATAATTATTGTTGCCTCTGTGTGTTAAGTATGTTAGTAGTACTATATGAGACTGTCTCAAAAGGTGCTAAGCAATATGGGACAAAACGTTGTCCATTGTAACGATAAACATACTATCTGCTTATGCATTTGCTCAGGATAAACTGATTTGTTTTTTACATGGTGTTTCATAATTCGCAGCACTCGGACAAAGAACGAGAGACAAGACTCAATTTCAAGTTTTAATCAGTCAATCAATCAATAGTTCCATCCTCTAGTCGAGGGTTGGATGCAATGGTTCTCCACTTGTCCCGATGTTGTGCTGTTCTGATAGACTGTGAATAATTCAAGCCTGTCCACTGTGAAATATTTGTAAACCATGATGTTCTTGGTCTCCCTCAAAGGCAGTGGTATGTGCTGTCCGGTCTGTGGGAAAGTGCATATAAAAGACCCCTAGCTGCTTATCGGAAAGAGTAGCCTATGTGGCGACAGTGAGCTTCCTCCCAAGAAATATGTCAGAATGACCCTATGTTTGACATCCAATAGCCGATGATAAAAATCAGTAGTCTAGGATATATATCAAGAGTTTATATAAATATAACATATTTATATATCAAATAAACATAATTAGAAAAACATATGACTCGAGCAGTCATGAAGAACAATGGTAAGTATCTCATCATCTGAACAATCACTAACATATAATCAAAACAGTAATCAGGATCTCGAGGAGATCGGCATGAGGTGTACTCAGCAAGTCGTGCGACAGGCGCGTTATCGAGGGAGGCTGGCTCCCGACATAATCAGCAATGAATTGAATGGTTGACTAATTGCAGTCGTTAGGAGTAAACAAATATCAGAAATGTACAGAAACAATAATGACCCAGGAAAACTTAATCCCATCAGCACTTAACCCCTATGAACATAATAAACAGAAAAGGAGGGTGAGCGGGTGGGTGAAGTTACCCGAGCAAGAGTCAAGCGACAAGTGAGAAAGGGGCGGGGAGGGGTCATGTGCTGTCGGTACATTCTTTGCCTCATGCACGAATTAACCATGTTGCCTATCCAACATAGGTAATCCTAATAGAATACATATTGATTTGAAGCAAATGTCCTTGTGTTTCCAGTGTAACCGTTTCTGTGCTGTTTTGTGTCAATCGTTACAATGGACAAAAAAATAAAAGAGTTATCACCTTTTGAGACAGGCTTATATGTATTTAATCTATCCCACAAAATGCATCAAAAGTATGCTTGTGTGATTTTGTGCTAAAATGTAAATGTGAAAATTTATACATTGACACCCAAACTCTTTTAAGAACTTATTTTCAACTTTTTCCTTTAAGACATTCTTTTTTCCTTAGCTGTAATCAATAAAATCTTGTTTGAATTTGTTGCGTATGTTAAAATGATGTTCTGGATGTGTGCTTGATTTCCGTGTTACGTGAGTGATTTTAACGTATAGGAAACTTTAGCTGCTGGGTTATGCAAATATAAGTCTTCGTATGAACATGGCTCCTGCTATTATTTGGAATATTTTCTGCTATTATTTGGAATGTTTTCACCTTTGGTTTCCATGTCACACTTTGGTGGCCAGTTTCAGAGAACAACCCAGAGACTGAATTAACGGTGTTGATAACTGTCTCTATTTGTATACACCTGTTGACTATTTCCCCCATTATCGCCATTGTTTTAGGCGTGTTGACTATTTACTCAGTCCCCGTGGTTTCACACTTGTTGATTATTTCCCCTCGTCCTGATATGACCTTAGATGTTGCTAGGATGTAAAACTCCAAGAAACAAACAAACAGAATATTTACTCTGTTTTACACTTTTTGATAATGTTCCTGTTATTTCCTTTGTTTTACACCTGTTGACTTTTTCCCCACAGTTTCGGTGTCACTTTTGTTTTACGTCATTCTGTTGACAATGTCCCGCTGTCTCCATTGGTTTACGCCTATTGATTATTTCCACACTGTCTCTGTTGGTTTATGACGATGTCCCGTTGTTTTATGTCCATGGACTATTTCTCCAGTCTCTGTTGTTTTACGTCTGTTGACTATTTCCCCACTCTCTCCATTGTTTTACACCCATGGACTATTTCCTCGCTGTCTCTGTTGTTTTATGCCTGCTACCAATGTCCCACATCTCCTTTGTTTTAAGCCTGTTGACTATTTCCTTGCTGTCTCCATTGTGTTACACCCATGGACTATTTCCCCACTGTCTCTGTTGTTTTACGCTTGTTGACTATTTCCCCGATGTCTCCGTTGTTTTATGCCTGTTAGACTATTCCCTCACTGTCTCCGTTGTTTTACGCTTGTTGACTATTCCCCCAGTGTCTCCGTTGTTTTACGCTTGTTGACTATTTCCCCGCTGTCTCCGTTGGTTTATGCCCGTTGACTATTTCCCCACTGTTCCTCCAGATCTCGCACCATCCACCCATGTCGGCATTCTACGTGACGAATCGACAGGATGGGTTCAGCATCTCTGGCTCCATTCTCACCAAGTCCAAGTTCTACGGCAACTCAGTGTCGGCCATCATGGATGGAGTGGGGAGGCTGACGCTACTCAAGCGGGGCGAAGACTACTTGATCACGATGCCCTACGCACACTGTAAAGGTACAAGCTCCAGTCGATGACCACTCAGTCAGCAGGGATGAAAGATCTCCGCGATTTCGCTGATTTCCGAGATTTTTTATGTTCACCGATTTTTGTTGTTGATTTTTTTTAATATATTTTTTTTAAACGTTGATTAATTATATAACGTTAACCTAGGAATCAGGACGTATATCACAGCAACTATATATAGTTAGTTTGAATCCCGATCTTATATCATATGACCATAGAGACCGGGCATGGTGGCCTAATCGGTAGAGCATGGGCCTCGCGTGTGGAAGGTCGGGAGTTTGGTTCCTGGTCGAGTCAAACCGATGACTTTAAAATTGGTACTTGTCGCTTCCTAGCCTGGCGCTCGGCATTAATAGGATAGGGCAAGGACTGGTTAGCTCAGTGTCAAGATAATGTGACTGAGTGGGACATCGGGTCATGGTGCCGGCGGCCTGATTTCCCAGTCCGGCAGCACTATAAAGTCGCCATGAGTGCGCACTGTCACAAGTCGGTACCTGTCCTGATATGACCTTAGATGTTGCTAGGACATAAAACAACAACAAACAAACAATATGACCATATATGTTCCTAGAACATGAAACCACAGCAAGAGTTAAAGTATGGACGACAATACAGTCACAACAACTTGAACAAGGATACTTGAATCCTGACTTCCGGCATTTTTCCGCGATTCGGTGACAGTGCTAAGTCTATGGGAGAAAATCCGCTTTTCGCGGAAATTCTCCATCGGCGTTTCCTCCTTTTTTTTTGCCGGAGACTACTTTCATGAGATTCATCGCTGAGCCTGTTCACCGGACGTGGTGGCCGAATCAGTAGAGCGCAGGCTTCCTGGGAGGAAGGTTGGTTTTTGGAGTTTTACGTCCTGGCAACATCTATGGTCATATCAGAACGGATACCGACTTGTGACAGTGCGCACTCATAATGACATTATATAGTGCTGCCCCATTGGGAAATCAGGTGGCTGGCACCATGAACTGATATCCCATTCAGTCACATTATCCTGACACTGAGCACACCAGTCCTTACCCTATGCTCTTTATGCCGAGCGCCAGGCTAGATAGCGGCAAATATCAATTGTGTAAGTCATTGGTTTGACTCGACCGGGAATTGAACTCTCGATCTTCCGCAAGGCAGGCCTGCGCTCTACAAATTCGGCCACCGCGCCGGATCGCTCACACAGGGAGAGCAGAGTAAGCGTGTATTTGGGTAATTTATTGAAGCTGGGCACTAAAGTGTGACATGGAAGCCGAAAGTGAAAACCTTCCAAATAATAGCAGAAACCATTCAAAAATAATAGCAGAATCCGTATTCGTATGAAGTTTTACATGTTGTGCATAATTATGTCGGAGTTGGAAAATGTCTGTTTCACTTTTTGATTTTGATCCCATACAAATTGACCAATACCTTAATATCACTTGTGTAACATGGAAATCAAACGTGCCTCCAGAGCATCATTTTATTAACATACACAACAAATTCAAACAAGATTTGATTGATTACGGGTAAGCAAACAAGGTTAAATTTGTTTAAAGTTTGGGTAGGCCTATATGCATGGTTGCGAGGTGTCCATTTTCACGTTAGCACAAAATTATACAAGCATTCTTTTGATCCATTTTATGGGATAGATTAAATACTTGTTGTATTGCTAACATACTAAACACACAGAGACAACAATAATTATTTGACTTGCTACCAACAAAAATAATAAATTATCACCATCGTAATGTGGAAACCAAATATGTGCTGCTCAGTTTCAGCGAATGACTCGCTTCCTCCCTTTGCAGGCATACTCATAGGTACCCTGACCATGGAACTCGGAGGCAAGATCTCCATAGATTGCGAGAAAACCGGATATCGCGCAGAACTCGAATTCAAACTCAAGGTACGCCGGCCAACGCCTCTCCCAGTCTGTACTTACATGCACTTTGTCGCGTGGCACCAAAAAAACTAGCATAATTACTAACAGCTAAGATCACAAGGCAACTACCAAACTGAGACTTTTGCTGTTCAGCGATGAAAACAAGTCACGCGACCGATGTGACTTAACTCGTTATCTGGTTATGGACAGGGTAAATAAACCATCACACACACATAAAAAGCAATGAATCTGATATTTTGAGTTATAATTGTTGACAGATTATCCTCACATTTCTGGAGAGATGGGTTCTTGTTTTGTTGTTATCCTCACAAAGTAGGACAGATTTAGCTGGATGGATAGATTAGATTTTTTTTGATTTTTTGATTTTTTTGGGTAAAGTATTTATTCATCTGAATGACATTTGTCAGCGCTGGAGCATTGGTCTTCCGGCCATCTTACTATTGGAATTGACAGTCTAAATAATCTAAGTTTGGTCAGTGCTGTATTTATTAGTCACAGCACCGATCCTGTAGAATGAAGGGAGTGGCTCCTGCTGTATAAAGTACAGCACCAGTCACTGTGGTTGATGCAAAAATGGGGAGCAGCACTGAGTAGAAGATGTATACTTGGGGCAACTCAAACAATCGTTGTGGGTTACATTTTTTCTCTTATAAACAAGCTAAGTTTATAGTTGACAAGACATTTTGTCTGTCTTATATAATGTTCAATGTGTTTAAACAGATTGATAGTTGTGTAGGATGTTCGGTGTGTTGATGGTTTGTTCATGATGGTTAAGGGTGGTGGCAGGGGAGGAGGGCCCATTGGGGTGGGTGGTAGGGGGGTAGATTAGATTAGATTAGAGTATTAGAGCGTTAGAGCTGTATGCTCAAGTCAAGTCAGAGACTCCACCATCAGAGGGCCCACTACATGTGGTGAGGACGCTCTGTTCAGTTTCGTCATGTGCAGAAATGAATTTATATCTGCTGGTGTTAGCTGGGTGTATCCGGGAATCTGAGGTTCATCAGGTATTGCTGTTAACACCGTTAATAGCGTTAATTAACAGTCACATTTTGTGTCTGGAAGCCATTTCCGGGAATGTGTGAGGTTTTTGGGGTTTTCTTTCACAAAGTAGGGTTGATGTAGTGAGACAGGCGTTAATTGACAGGTACATCTTTTTTTTTTTTGCGGGGTGGGGGGGGGGGGTACATTAGTTGATTAAGCAGGGGACATTTCAATCGTGGGCAATTGGTCTTCCTCATTGCCCTATCCTAGTAATGCCGAGTGCCTGGCTAGGAAGCTACAAGTATAAATTTTTAAGTCATTGGTTTGACTCGACCAGGGTTCGAACCCATTGCTTCGAATCCCACGATCTATCAAAGCGGGAGACGTTCAACTCATTCGGCCATTACTGGGATGGGGTGAGTGGGTTTTCACAAAGTACAAATGATTTAGACAGACAGCGACAAGTAATTACCATGTCTTGTTGATGGCAGCCAGTTGCTGGGGACAGGTGAGGTTTATTTTGTTTGTTTGTTGTTTTACGTCCTAGCAACATCTAAGGTCATCAGGACGGGAGGTTTATTTTAATCAAGCAGGTTCGATTTAGACATTGACATCAGTCCCAACCACTTCTTGTTTCTGACAGACATTTCTTGGAACGGGTGAGTGGTTTTGTTTCACAAAGAAGGAATGATTTAGTCAGACAGATGATGATAATTGACGACCACTTCTTGTTTTCGCCAGCCATTTCTGGGGAGGGGTGAGTTTTCTTTTCGCAATGTATAGATGATTAAGTTAGACATACGGTGTTAATTAACGACCACTTCTTGTTTTCGACGGCCATTTCTGGGGACGTGGGAGTGTTTTTTTCACAATGTAAAAACGATTAAGTTAGACATACGGTGTTAATTACAGACCACTTCTTGTTTTCGACGGCCATTTCTGGGGACTTGAGAGTGTTTTTTTCACAATGTAAAGATAATTAAGTTAGACATATGGTGCTAATTACAGACCACTTTTTGTTTTCGACAGCCATTTCTGGGGACGGGTGATTGTTTTTCACAAAAAGATGGGATGATTTAGTCAGGCATATGGTGTTATTTAATGACTACTTCTTGTTTTTAGTAGCCATTTTGGGGGAGGGATGAGTGTTTTTAACAAAATAGGGATGATTTAGTTAGACATATGGTGTTAATTAACGGCCACTTCTTTTTTTTGCCAGCCATTCCTGGGGATCGGTGATTGGTTTTCACAAAGTAGGAATAATTTAATCAGATATAGTTTATGGTGTTAATTAATGGCCACTTCTTGTTTACGGCAGTTGTTTCTGGAGACGTCTGAGTATGTTTTTTCACAAAGTAGGGATGATTTACGCAGACATACAATGTTAATTAACGGCCACTTCTTGTTTTCGACAGCCATTTCTAGGGATGGGTGAGTGTTTTTAACAAAGTAGGAATGATTTAGTCAGACATATTGTGTTAATTAACGACCACTTCTTGTTTACGGCAGTCATTTCTGGAGACGGCTGAGTATTTTTTTCACAAAGTAGGGATGATTTACGCAGACATCATCATCATCATCATTTCATGAAAGCTGCCTGCAAAAGTGTTGAAGTGCTGCTGACTTTTGCAATTTACCAGCGCCACTCTCTCGGGGAGCAAATAGAGGTTTCACACCGGCAAGAACATGTCAAGACAGGCGCAAACTATTTGTTCCTGCAGTGGCTGGTCGGGAGATGTTGGGAGTTCCATACATCAACCGCCCTTAATGCTGCCACAGTGACATGGTTTTCTGTTTAGGGTTTGCTCCCTTAGCCTTCGGTTCTGTCAAGACAGGGGTTTACAACTCTGCAGGGCAGGGGCGTCAAACTCCCTGAGGTATTACTATACCTGCAATACCTGCATACCCAGTGGCCACTTCTTGTTTTCAACAGCCAGTTGTGGGGATCGGTGAGTGTTTTTAACAAAGTAGGAATGATTTAGTCAGACATTTGGTGTTAATTAACGGCCACTTCTTGTTAAGTAGGGCAGATTTACGCAGACATGCGGTGTTAATTGACGGCTACTTCTTGTTTTCGGCAGCCATTTCTGGGGACGGGTGAAGCGTCCAATCGAATTACGGGCAAGATTAGACTCGGTGCAGAAACGTTGGCGACGCTTGACGGGCACTGGGACCAGGAGATCTACATCAAGGAGAAGCTGAATGGGGTGAGCTGGGCCGAAGTCTCGTCACGGTCTGCTTTTTAGCATTACACCTGCCTGTCGTATGGCACTAGTGCCGTGTGGAGTCGCTCAAATATAGCCATAGCAACTAATGAAGACAGCGTTTTAAAGCTGCATAGTCCGATAAAAGCATCACATTTTCAAAACCAAAACAATTACCTAGATTCGATCCTAGATATCTAAGTTAGATAGTGCTCCCATTATTACGCATTTGTTGCCACATAGAAGGGAACAAACGCTGAATCAATTTAATCAGGGATGATGTTTGTTTGTTGTTGTTGTTTTACGTCCTAGCAGCATCTAAGGTCATATCAGGACGGGTACCGACTTGTGACAGTGCGCACTCATGGCGACTTTATAGTGCTGTCCCACTGGGAAACCAGGCCGCCGGCACCATGACCTGGTATCCCACTCAGTCACATTATCCTGACACTGAGCACACCAGTCCTTGCCCTATCCTAATAATGCCGAGCTCCTGGCTAGGAAGCAACAAGTATCAATTTTAAAGTCATTGGTTTGACTCGACCGGGACTCGAACCCACGACCCCACGATCTACCAGCTCGGGAGACGGACGCTCTAACTCATTCGGCCATCCCGTCTGGTTAATCAGGGATGAAAGATCTCCGCGATTTCGCGGATTTCCGGGATTCTTCCTGTAGCTATAAGTGTATACTACTAATACATTGCGCCCTTCCTGATATGACATTAGATGTTGCCAGGACGTAAAACTCCAACAACCAACCAACCAATACGTTATTTCACGCTGCAGCACCATCAGCGTATACTAATATGTGGTGCAAACGCCGCAGCACTAGCAGCGTATACTTGACGCTGCAGCACTATCAGCGTATACTGATATGTGGTGCCAACGCCGCAGCACTAGCAGCGTATACTTGACGCTGCAGCACTATCAGCGTATACTAATATGTGGTGCAAACGCCGCAGCACTAGCAGCGTATACTTGACGCTGCAGCACTATCAGCGTATACTGATATGTGGTGCCAACGCCGCAGCACTAGCAGCGTATACTACTAATACATGCTTCAAATGGCACAGCACTATCAGCGTATACCAATATGTATGAAATCCGACTTCCGGGAATTTTCAGCGATTCCCTGACAATGCTGAGCCTATGGGAGAATATCAGCATTTCCGCTTTTTCCCAGAGACCACTTTCATCCCTGTTTAATAGAACCTGTTACTGCAGAAGCCTATGGGGTGAGAATTTTGGCGTGCTTGCCAAAATTAATTGCAAATGTTTTCACTTCAAATATCTCCAAGGTTAGCCGTTTAAAATAAAGGTTACGTCAAACTAAATAAAGTAGACTATTACAATCAATTTAATTTGTTTATCGCAGAAAAGTGACAGAAACTCAAAACCATCGGACTATGCAACTTTAAATATGCAATAAAAACCGAACATGAATTGACCGATAAAATGTGGGTGATGTTATTTTAAATGGGTCTCAGCCTTCGGCCTCGGTCCATTTGAAGAAACTCGATTCAACAAGCTCTACACCTACTTGGATTAAAATCATGTCTTTCGACATTGATATTACATTTTAAAGAGTAAAGTCTATAAATGTTGAATAAATAAGTCCAGTTTAAGTCTTCAGTTGTTTGCTTAGATTTGAACTAAAGTCTCGTTTTGCTCTTTAGCATTTATTTATCTGTACATGACGTGGTTTTATTTATGTTTACCCTCGATGAAAGAACTGAGGTTTGTTATTTCCGATAAATGACATTTCGTCATTTTTCAATATTTTTAATCAGGTTATAAATATTCCATTCTGTGGTTACATTATACGGAACCTAGAAATGGTTCATTCTAGTGAGGCCACTCTATTAAATGTGCCTGACTATTGTTGTTAGTTTATTAGTAGTATTATTAGTAGTAGTATTTCGTTGTTATTTGTTGTTATAATTTATTGCTATTATTTATTTTATTTGTTGCTATTATTTGTTATTATTATTGTTTAATTATTTTGTTATTATTTGTAATTATTATTTTATTGTTTTCATTATTGTTATTATTTTTTTATTCTTAACATCATCGTCATCATTTATCATTTATATTATTATCATTATTATTATTTTAGAATTGGGGAGAGAAGTGTTACTGTTAGTATATGTATAATTTGTAATTATGATGTATTCAGAATACTAGTGCTCTGAAAATATTGAATTCTATTAAAGAAAGAAATTTTATTATTATTTTCGAAAGGGGAGAAAAGTGTTAGCATAAGTCTAATTTTTAACCATTACTGTTATTTTAGAATGGGGAGAAAACTGTTAGCATGTCTAATCTGTAAGTTAGTGTAACTATAATCTAGTACTTTGGTGTACAAAAAAGAAATTAAAGAAGAAAAAAATAAGACAAATTAAATGAATTAATTAAAAAAAAAGAAACAATTTGAGCTGCTTGATGTTGCGCAAATTGATACAGAAAAACAATTAATTATGGATTTGAAAAATAATAAATTAAATAATGAGATGAAATGTATGAATAGACAAACAAAAATAAAAAATGAAATGAATGAATAAACAAAAACAACAAAGATTATTTGAAAAAAATGAAATGAATGAATAAACAAAAAAATAACAAGAATTGAGTTTATTGGCCTAACGCTTGCCTTGGCCTATTTGGCACGCCCTCTGGCTGCAGAAGACAGACCTCTTCTGGAATCCGACTGCGGAGATCAAGCAGGCGCGACTGCGCCGCTACACCGTGCCGCACGAGGTGCAGACCGACTGGGAGTCCGAGAAACTCTGGGCACACGTGACCGCCGCCATCGTGACGAGCGACCAGAACCTCGCCACGCAGGTGGGTGTCGGGGGGGGGGGGTGTAGGGGTGTGTGTGTGGGCGGGCTGCAGTGTGGGTGAATGTTGTGCAGGCTGCAGTTTGGGGGGTATGTTGTGTTATGGGAAGGTCGTAGGTTCTAACCCCGGCCGAGTCAAACCAACGACTTAGAAAATTGATACTTGTCGCTATCTGGCCTGATACGTGAATATGGGAAGGAGCAGTGGAATGAGGAAGACCAATTGTCGGCGATTGTAATTTCAACTGCTTAATTAACGAATTTAATCAAAATAACTACTGGTTGTCACTGGTTACTGCCGGTTGCCACTGGTTACTTTTGGTTACCACTGGTTTGTGCTAGTTATGACTGGTTACTGCTGGTTGCCACTGGTTACTGCTGGTTACCACTGGTTGTTGCTGGTTGTCAGTGGTTTCTGCTAGTTATGACTGGTTACCACTGGTTGCTGCTGGTTACCACTGGTTGCTGCTGGTTACCACTGGTTACTGCTGGGTACGACTGGTTACTGTTGGGTATGACTGGTTACTGTTGGTTACCACTGGTTTCTGCTAGTTACGACTAGTTACTGCTGGTTACCACTGGTTGATGCTGGTTGTCACTGATTTCTGCTAGTTATGACTGGTTACTGCTGGTTACCACTGGTTGATGCTGGTTACGAAAGGTTGCTGCTGGTGCCCGCTGGTTACCACTGGTTACTGCTAGTTATTGCTGGTTACCACTGGTTACTGCTAATTACCACTGGTTACTGCTAAATACCACTGGTTACCACTGTTTACCACGGGTTGCTGCTGGTTACCACTGGTTACCGCTGTTACCTTGCTACTTCCGGTTGCAGGAGAAGTTCCTGCTGGAGGAGGCGCAGCGCAGGGCGGCTCGTGAGCGCAAGGTGAAGATGGAGGAGTGGATTCCCAAACTGTTTGAGCGCGACACCATCACAGGCGACTGGGTCTACCGCTACGCAGAGTAAGCAACGCCAGGCATTTGTTTCGCTTTTCTTGATTTCGGGTAAATATCTGTTATCTTCAAAATAAGAACCAGCTGTAGTTACTCCCACAGCACTGTCTCGAGGACAAGGCTGCTAAAGAATCTTATGGACAAAAGGTATGGACGCTGGGGTTTGGACATAGCCACATGAATTTAAAATCTAATATGCTAAATATAGTGTTTAAATACTTAGCTATCATAACGCTCTACTTTTGCAGTGAAGAATTGATGAAAGTATCTCGGTTAATGACTAAAAGTTGAATCAAGGACATCCGGTGGCCACCATCTTGAATTTATTGCATTTTCTCCCAGTTCATCAACTCTATGCCAATGCAGATAAACACTTTGTGCTGGAACCAGCTCGTTTATAGTTGATCATACCTAGGCTTGATTGTTGGAGTTTTACGTCCTGGCAACATCTAAGGTCATATCAGGACCATACCTAAGGAAAATTGGCTCGGATTTAGACATAGTTGTCATTCCCTGTACTGTGGCTGGGGGTGAATATTCGATCTAGTGTAGCCATAATCAACAGACCCTCCTTCCAGGTGTTTCCCCCCACCTGATAACCTATTGACGGTCATGTAACCTATCCGGGGGAACGGGACATAACTCAGGCGGTAGAGTGTCCACCTGTGAAGGTGTGGGTCATCCGATCGATCCTGCTCAGTGGACCCAGTTGCAGTTGGGGTATTTTCCGTTCCAACCAGTGGTCCACAACTGGTTCATCAAAGGCTGTGGTATGTGCTGTACTGTCTGTGGGAAAGTGCATATAAAAGACCCCCCTTGCTGCTTATCGGAGAGAGTAGCCTATGTGGCGGTAGTGGGTTTCCTCCAAAGAAATATGTCAGAATGACTATATGTTTGACATCCAATAGCCGATGATTAAACACAGTGTGCTCTAGAGGCGTCATTAAATGAAACAAGTATTTTTTAGAACCCTAGCCAGACGGTGAATCCATGGTTATTAAAGTTGCATAATCCGATGGTTTTGACTTTCTGCCGTATTCTGTATTAGGTTTTTGGGGGTGTTTTTTCTTGAAGATTTATGCTGCCTGTCATGGATAAGTCTGAATAGACTTGTTTTCACCATTAGACAGTTTGTCGATAGTAAGCCCGAGCCTACACTTTTACCGACCCAAGGGATTTTTAAGCTCCCACACAACATAGACATGGTATGAGAGCAACTAGCCTTTGATGACGCTGTAAGTTATATACAGCAGTGGAAATCCAAATTGGCAGAGGTTTGGGAGGTATGGGGAATCGAACCACTGACCTTCAGATTAGGAATCCGACCTAGAAAAAAGTCAGACACTCTAACCACTCCGCCACAGAGAACACCACAAGCCAGGTTATCGCTATTGTCTACCTGACTTTAGTTTGTGGTAACTTTTGTTATAAGCGGCTTATAAATGTCGCAATTCCTACCAATTCGAACACTTTTCCCACCAATTTTTCAATCAATCAATTAATCAATAAGTTGCCTCCGAAATCACCACCTTCCGGTCTGTCCGCGGGAATAAAGTTCCATTTATCACTTTTCTTTGCGACTATGTCACATTTGCGCTTTTCGCTAATTAAATAGTGTAAATGACCGCAGTTAAAGCATGGCCGGAAGATCAGTGGTTCGGCGCTGGGGAAGGAAGGCATTGTATTCAGATGTTTCAAAATGTTTTACCACCAACAAAATAGATAAATAATAATAAACTTACAGATTAACTTACAGATTCTCTTCTGGCTGATATTGGCCCTATTGGGCCTCTAATGCCAGCTCGTTATGGTAAAAAACCTAAAACTCTTTTTTTTTTGCACACATATGGAGGTGACGGAGCCCTGAAGTCATCTAATTGTGTGGTCCTCTCCAATGTCTATCCAGCCTTCTCTCAAATGCTTGTACCATTGTTGCTTCAACAACTTTGTCTGGAAGACTGTTCCATGGATATATCACTCGAAAGGAAAAGGAGTGTTTCCTGACCTCAAGTCTGGGCCTCTGCTTGAAGATTTGATATAATACTAATTCCTGTCTAAATTTCTGCTTCCTGTCTGCACGTGCAGTCTCCGTCCGTGGGATGCGATGAACGATCTCCTGCAGTACGAACACGAGTATGTGGTGCAGACCAAGACGCGCCACCGGACGCCTATAGTGCGCACGACAAGCATCACCAACGTGGACGAGTCATCCGTCGGACACAAGCGGCAGTCGTCACTGGACCGTGTCCGCGCTGCTCGCATCAAGCGCGCCTCCATGAAGCACCTGCAGTGCATAGAGCGGGAGAGCGGCAGTTCGACCCCTGACGGTGAGACCAGGCACACAGACTCCTCAGACTCCGGAGATGGGTGCACCCGGGCATGTCAACACTTCTTTTTCTTCCTCTTTCTCTTTCTCTTCCTCTTTCTCTTCCACTTCCACTTTCTCTTCCTCTTTCTCTTCCTTTTACTCCTTGGCCCCGCGTGTGGGAGATCAGGAGTTTGCTTCCTGCTCGAGTCAAACCAATGACTTACAAAATTGATACTTCCTAGCCTGGCGCTTGGCATTAATAGTATAGGGCAAGGACTGGCCAGCTCAGTGTCAGGATAATATGACTGAGTGGGTCATAGTGCCAGCGGCCTGATTTCCCAGTGGGGTAGCACTATTAAATCACCATGAGTGTGTCCTGTCATAAGTCGGTACCCATCCTGATATGACCTTAGCTGTTGCCAGGATGTAAAACTCCAACCACCAACCAACCAACCAACCTACATTCAGTAGCTTGTCGCTCAAGGTCGGTGGTTTGTAAGATGCAGTCTGCAACTTCTGACCTACATTCAGTCATTTGAGGTCAGTAACTTGTGATCTACTTTCAATATATTGTGACCTACATTCAATACAAAGTGACCTAGATTCAATACAATGTAACCTAGATTCAATACAATGTAACCTAGATTCAATACAGCGTGACCCACATTCAATACAGTGTGACCTATATCCAATGCCTGGTGATCTACATGCAATAGCTTAGGACCTACATTCAATAAATAGCCTGTGATCCGGGGTCCTCTGGGGTCAAATTGTGAGCAGTAAGGTGCAATCAGCAGCTATTACAGTCTTCCCGCGGATCCTTAAAAAGTGTTAAATTGATTAGTCAATTTTCAAGGCTTTGAAAAGTCTTAAATATGGTAACCTGTCTGTGAAAGGTCTTAGGTCTTAAATTGGATTTGGCCACTATATTATGTGGCTTCTCACCTATAAATTCTCAAATAAAAGATTGATTGTGCAAGCCTGTAGCAGACCCGTTATATCACAGACTAGACTGGCAAGCCAAGTGATCGTCCACATAGAGCTCCATATATTGCATCACCTCACTCATTTCTGGTAATATTTAATTAAATATATAGCGAATATAGCGATATAGCGAATGGTAGACAGGAAGTGTGAACACTTATTTGTCTCTCATTTTCTTCTCTTTTTTTTTTTGTACATTAGTTGTCTCAAGCAGGGGAAATCCCAGTCACAGACGACTGGTCTTCCCCACTCCACTGCTGGTCGATAGAAAGCCCGAGCCTACACTTTTACTGACCCAAGGGATTTTTAACCTCCCACACCACATAGACATGGTATGAGAGCAACCGGCCTTTGATGACGCTGTAAGTTATACACAGCGGTGGAAATCCAAATTGGCAGAGCTGGGGGCATGGGGAATCGAACCGCCGACCCTCAGAATAGGAGTCTGACCTATGACAGTATGTTATATTTGCTGCGAAAATAGATCTTAAATTGTATGAAAATTG
This sequence comes from Branchipolynoe longqiensis, assembly GCA_030323885.1. NCBI lineage: Eukaryota > Metazoa > Annelida > Polychaeta > Phyllodocida > Polynoidae > Branchipolynoe > Branchipolynoe longqiensis. The sequence goes on along the minus strand of CM059193.1, from coordinate 13,390,669 downwards.
GTATTAAAAAGTCTTTAAAAGGTCTTCAAATGTGATTGGCTGATAGGTGCAGGAATGCTGAATAATGACCCTTCTCCGAAAAACAATCTGGTTGAGAGACTTAAGCCATGTTTACACGGGTGAGTTAAGTCACTTCATATGAATCGCCTTGCCTAGTTCGCCTCACATTCGCCGTGTAAACACGACTCTGAGGCGGATTAGGGCTGATTCGCTTCATATGATTCACTTTATGTACACCACCTCGTGAGGTGGTTTATATGAAGCGAACTAGCTTAAGCACTGGTTCCTATGGACTTGCTCATGCGCAGATATCGATTTCCGCCTTAAACTGCTCCGTGTGTAGACGCGACACTAAATCGATTCATATAAATCGATTTGCCTAATTCGCTTCACAATTGCCCGTGTAAACACGGCTTTAGAGCAGAAAACACTAGCACTGATAGTTAAGATTCCTCCATACAATGGGATGGGCGAATGAGGCGAGCACATGCTTCTTATTTTGGATTCACCTGGTTTGAATCTTGGCTGAGTTAAACATTTATATTTGTTGCTACCTAGACAGGTGATCGGCATTACTATTGTCATGGGGGTGATGAAAATGGGAAATATTGTGCCTTAGAGCGGGACTCGAACCCACATCTCTTTGCATTCCGGGCCAGTGTTCTAACCATTTCACCACCTAGGCTCCCTGACATCACCACACTACCCACGCCTACCTGTCTATGTGGTTACTTGCCTGAGAGGTCAGTGCAGACTACTACACTATGATAGGGGTAGGACTGGTTTTCTCATTATCAGGATAATGTGACTGATTGGATATCGAGTCATGGTTCTCCCAGTGGAGAAGCATTATTAAAGTCACCATGAGTGTGCACTGTCACAAGGTGGTATGTGTTTTGATTTGACTTCAGATGTTGCTAGTACTTAAAACCCCAACAAAACAACAAACATTAAGGCTGATAATTCAGAATTGAATTTCTTTTAACTTTTTAATTTTGATCTCATGCAAATTGAGATGAGATTGAGATCTTTGTGGGATAGATTAAATGCCTGTAGTATTACTAACATACTTAATTGTGGCGTTCTCTGTGGTGGAGCGGTTAGAGTGTCTGACTTTTTTCTAGGTCAGACTCCTAATCTGAGGGTCGGCGGTTCGATTCCCCGTGCCCCCAGCTCTGCCAATTTGGATTTCCACTGCTGTGTATAACTTACAGGGTCATCAAAGGCCGGTTGCTCTCATACCATGTCTATGTGGTGTGGGAGGTTAAAAATCCCTTTGGTCGGTAAAAGTGTAGGCTCGGGCTTTCTATCGACCAGCAGTGGAATGAGGAAGGCCAGTCGTCTATGACTGAAATTTCCCCTGCTTAAACAACTAATGGACCAAAAAAAAAAAAAATACACTGAGTTAACAATGACTATTTTACTTACTACTCCACCCCCCCTCCCCCAAAAAAATAAATTGGCAAAATCATTAACTATGTAACCTGGAAACCAAACATGTGGTACACAGTTTCTGAGAATGACTCATGTCCGTCTGAAGAAGGCCTGCTGAAATCCTGTGACCTGAACTTGGACACTGCAATTCATTTCAGAAGAGCAAGACCTTGACGTCTGTGGGTCCAAATCAACAAAGCGCTCCAACACGACGCGAGAGATCACCATGGCGATGCTGCAAAAGACGGTGGACCCAATCATTGAGCTGCAGAAGCAATGTCGAGAGAAGATGAACTCGCTGCAGGGCCAACTGTTGGTTCTCCAGCGACGGTTGCCTCAGCGGAATGAGGCGGAAGGAGTGTTTGGCATGAACCGCGATGTCTTCCTCGTCGCAGTCATCTTGCTCATCCAGGTTCTCCTCTTCTGGTTCTTCAAGTGAGGTGCGACAACAGTGCGAACACTGGCCAGGTTCATCAGAGTTGGATAGTAGATTAATTATGATTCATTACTGATTAAGTAATAATTATAACTGAGCTGGAAGCGTAGATGTTAGATATAACTTGCGCGAAGGCAGAGTGAAAGGCGGTGTCATCACGGACACCGCTGAGCGCATCCGGTTGGCTTTGGTAGCCGGTCGGGTTCCATGATCGGGGTATGTTTGCATACATGCTAAGTAGTGTTGCGCCCCAGTCTTGCATGCCATCAAGCAGTAAACTGGCAGTTCAGTCAACTCGGTGAGCAAGTCGACTCCCGGGATTGTGAATGTTCGGTGCTAGGGTGGCTTAGTAAAGGCGAGGGATGTAATGTTAAAGATGCAACGCTGACTAAACAGGCGTGCGAGGACAGGCGTTAGATCAGCATTAACCGCATGGTGTCTGGTGGCTTCTGAACAGGAGACCACCATGGTGGCTTAGACACTCTAAGTGAGTAGACAGGGAAGAGGTGTTGATGCATAACCATGTGTACATCCTGCAGGAAGCCAAAGGTCCTACAGTGGGCCACATTGGTATAATATATGTATAATACATATGTATGTTATATATATATATATATATATGTATGTACCAGAAATATCAGTACAGATACCTGTTGATATACATATGTACATACATATAGCATATGCACCTATATTATATTTAGCTATATATAATATACATAATGATCTATATATATATATATATATATATATATATGAAAAACTTGTACCAGGAGGGTCTCTTTCTAGTTGGTTTTTCTTACTGCTGGTTCTTAGACTGGTAGCCAGCCACTTTGTTCAAATTCATACATAAGAGGTATAATTATCAGTTCATAATGTACATAGGTACCTGCGTCTGCATTGTAAATTGTCATTGGTCGTTGTATGATAAGGAGTAGAATAAGAGTGGTGGCAGTCCCTGGCGGAGGCTTTCGCAACACGACAGTCTTTTGCATTAACTGTCGTGTCTGCGTGGGTCGCAGTACCCTGGGGTTGTCGCCTTGCCGGTTGGGGTGGGCTGTTGTTGGGAGTAGACACCCGCGCAGTGTCTTTTTTTGTTTTTTGTAATAATGCCATAATACCCTGTTTGCCTGTTTATAAAGAGGAGCTTTATGCAAGCGCTCCTTGTTGACAATGTGTGAGGAGGTGTGTGTTTGCACGAGTAAATCGCGGGTGAGATTAAGTGGGGGGGGGGGGCTTCTTCGTTCGGACAAGCCGGCTACCGCTTGGAGTTAAAGGTACTTGGGGGAGAGGCTACATATGCCATCTACTGGGTGTGGTCTGTGTTAATTAGTGGTGCCCCCTGGGCCGCGTTCAGGGTGTGTCTCGGAGGCGTCTCGGAGAAATTCCCGACGTCACGCTAATCTGAACCGCAAAAGCATTCGGTTGCCTCGAAAATGGCTGCCTCCATAGGGGTCAGCCATTTGCAATTGAAAAGAACAGCTCTGATTGGCTGAAACCACCGAATTTGGCGGCCATTTTTGAGGCACTTTTTGCCTCCTACCTGAAAAGCGAGACGTCTCCGAGGCGTCTCTGAAGCATACCCTGAACGCAAATAGGCCAAAAAGACGTTGCGGAGCCGACTCAGAGGCATATCCTGAATGCGACCCTGATGTAAATTTTCAGCAGGTTCAATTGGCTGTGCTGTCTTGTGTTGTTCAAGCGATCTTTATTCATTTGTCATCCAAAACGAGGCTTGTGCAGCCTTTACACATTTGTTTACAATGCAATCACACAATGTAATATGCATGCATGAATTTTTGTTACACACAGGTGGTGGTACTGGTGGGATATATCGTCATTGTGTACCAGAACCCACCAAAAGCATAGGCAACGAAATTCATTTCCCTAAATCACATCGATAATCCAACTTAGCCATGTCCAACTCCGTGATTCCTTCAGCTATAGTGGCGCCACCCAGTGGAAAAGCTATGGCAGTCTTGTATCTGAGTACAAGGTTCTAACACCAGGCGTTTAACGCTATGTAAAATGCCGCTGCAACCACTTCCTATTTAAATGTTAGCGCATCATTCTTCAGTCGCCTCGTTTCCGTTCCTTTGCATTGATAATGTGCATTTTTCAGTCATCTCTGGGATTTTAACAAATTAATTAAGATAATTAAGACACAATTATTGTCATATATGTATATTTTACTTAAATTAAGTGAATTAAGTCATATTATGACAGCATTTGTAGGACATGAAAAGAAATGTTTCCGCTTTGAAACCAACCTCTAAAATCGATGAAAAAATCAATTCTACAGGTTTTTTAAAAATAAATAAACGAGTGCAGTGATGCTGTGTTGGGCTTTGGTTCATTTTCTTTAATTTCCTAGGTTTCGGGCGACTGTCACTAAGTTGTGTTTTGTTGTTCTTTTTTTCTGGGGGGAGGGGGGGTATGAAAGAAGGAGTTGTGACCGAGTCATGCACCTTTAACAAAACCTGCTTCTGCTTTCGATGTGAAAATATAATTATAGTGCGTCTTCACTCATTTAAGGCAAATAGCCGCCATCTTGAATTGTCAAGGCCGCATTGTCAAGGTCAACGCAAGGTTAAATCCCTCCGCTCCTCTACCCATTAACAGTAAACATTAAGTCGCAGATGGTTTGAGTTTTTTTTAGTTTTTTTCGGGGGGGGGGCTCAAATAATGAGCTGTTATTTGAATAGTATAAATGATAGTTGTGAAGAATCTAAGATTATATTATTCTAATTTTTGGTGAAGGAAGAGGGGGGGGATTCTTTTTTTGGGGGGGGGGAGGAAATATCAACATTTGGGGGGGGGGGTTCCAGTTTTGAAAACAGTAAGCCTTCCATTAACAAAATAAAATAAATAAAGACGATGATTTTAAATACCGCAAAATGTCTGGGAAAGGCATGACAGAAATTGCATTTGATGAGATAACAACCCAGGCCAATTTTGTGGGGAGGACAAGGTCATTGCCAGAGCTGGTTTTAAATTCATAAAAGTCAAACAAATTAAAGCTGCATAGTCCGATGAAGCACCAACTTTTCAAAACGAAAACAGTTATCTAGATTTGATTTTCTCTCTCCTCAATCCGGGTATTTTACCCACGCACTTGTTCTCGAATCTGGTCACGAGAAAAAGAGTTTGGGTCAAAAGTGTTCATAATAAAATCATTCAAATACTATTTACGAACAAGATGATATAAATGAGAATGGTTATTTAAACAAATAAAATAAAAGATTATATTAAAAGAATCGTTAATTTTGACTAGCTTCTGATTAGCTTTCTAATGCCCGATTGTAATTATCGGCTCCTCCCTGCTCACCCTCCCTTTTCCATCCTGCCCCCCCTCATTCCTCCCTCTCACCTCTGCCTCCCTTATCCCCTTCCCTCGTTCATCTCCATCTCCCAGCTACCTCCCCCTTCCTCCCTCCCTAATCCCTCTACCCTCCTACCATCCCGCCCCCCAACATCACCGGAAGCTGTCCCCATGGACACTCTCATAGTGCGCATGCTCAGCTCTACTCGCTAAGATGCACCACGCACTAGCCGACTGAGACGCCATGACGACTATCGTTGTGGCGTCTCAGGTCTATCAGTGTGAATACCGGTGTGTCGCCTTCTCTGATTGGCTGATACTGGTGTGTCACCTTTTCTGATTGGCTGAAGGCTGATGACGGTGTTTCGCCATCTCTGATTGGTGGGTCGAGGTGTGTCGCCATCTCTGATTGGCTGATGCTGATGTGTCGCCTTCTCTGATTGGCTGACGGCTGGTGTTTCACCTTCTCTGATGCCGGTGTGTCGCCATCTCTGATTGGCATGTCGAGGTGTGTCGCCATATCTGATTGGCTGATGCCAGTGTGTCACCTTCTCTGATGCTGGTGTGTCACCTCTGGTTGGCTGATGCCTGTGTGTTGCCTTCTCTGATTGGCTCCTCCTAGTGTGTTGCCTTCTCTGATTGGCTGATACATGTGTCGCCTTCTCTGATTGGCTGATGCCGATGTGTCACCTTCTCTGATTGGCTGGTCTGTCGTAACCTGAGAACTGACGTCCTATTCAACAAGATTCTACAACATCATGAATACACTTCCAAACTGGCTTAACTAATTAAACAGCAACTGGCGGCCGAGTGTTGGGTCATGTAATGTCAAGGTCGCAGACCCGATGTGTGGACTGCAGTGGTCACCCACTCGAGATTATGTGAATATAGACTAGGATGGTCCATTCTGTACGCGGACAAACACTCTTCAGCATTGTGTGTATAGCCAGTGCCAGTCCTCTTGCACATCAATATTTCTCGGAGGGATCAAAGTTTAATTGTATTTAAAAATTGCATTAATGCGTTTGGTTTTCATACATCTAAACACGATTAAAAGACTTAACAATTACACGATTAGCAAATTAAACAGAAGCAAACCCACAAGCAAATAAGAAAATGGTCGGTGATTAATGCTTCTGATCACTCTCCTAATACATAGTTGGTTATGTAAACAGGGAAGTTGCGCAAAGATCTACTGGCGCGCATTTCTCAGAGTAAAGAAATGGCCATCCTAGTCCACATCCGGTAAAAGACAGAATGACCGGACAAACTAAGGATTTAGTCTGAAGCTTTAATATTGTAGATAGCCGTCTAAGGTTAATGAGGTTAGATGGTTAAGCGTCTGTGTAGAGTAAGACGAATATTTACAAATATAGAATAATAATAACACGAAGCAGCGCAGTGCGTCTTAACTTGTCTTGTTTTCTGTACTAGAGCAGTATAATGCCCGGTCCTAGAAGTGTACTAGATACTAAAAGTCATCCTTAGTATCAACTAATTATGCAAAATGTACATTGTATATTGACCCAAAAAGGCGTGGCTCTACTAGGCGGATGTCCGTCACGTCACGATGTGACCAGAAGTGGTTCGAAGCCGTCGGCGCATGTGCAGTTCAGCCCTGAGGCGCTAGGTTTGGGGTAGTGGAAGCCATGTAGATAGGACTCATAGACCCTTTTCACACGTGATCGAAAACGAGGCTTGGACTGCATTAGCTTGTTTATAAAAAAAAGAAGACTCAATTTAATCCTTGAATTGGTAATTATTTAAGGATGATGGGGAAGGGGTAGATGATAAATGTATAAGAGCAAATCTATGCACAGGTGACAAACAGAAATTTGAATTCATTGTCTTAGATAAAACAAACAAAACAAATTGGCCAAATTGATCACACGCGCTCAAGTGGTTCCCGGTGTGGTGGTTTCAGCGGGTTCCCGTGCTCAGAGGTGTCCCTCGCTTCTGCGCATGCGTCAGAATCTAATAAGGATGGCCGTAATCGATTAACACTACCCGGCCGACTCGGGTCATCCCAGTCGTCAGAAATTCAAATAGAACACGGCGAGTGGAGTCGACAAATACACGTGCCATGTGCAAAAAAAGAATAACTTAGATTAATTAAATGGAAATAGAGGTAAACTGGGCCATCATAAAATACTTTAAATCCTATTTTGCTGTATTTTTATCGGTCATAAAAAAAAAAAAAAAAAGATTGTCCACCCGAGCGCGGAGAAGCGTATTCGATTATTCGACCCGAGTTTGTAGGATGTGCGCATGCGCCAATAAGTGGCTCAGGTGACCCGAGTTGATGCGAAATCCGCGCATGCGCAGAAGCAAGGGACACCTCTGAGCACGGGAACCCGCTGAAACCACCACACCGGCGCTACGTTAAAGGCACCCAATGGAAAATAAAACCTATGGCAATCCTGTATCGGAGTACCATGTTTTAATACCAGGCGTTTAACGCTATGATAAAACAGGACTGCGTCTTGTATCAATTCACACGTTTTTCAATGTTGTTTCTGTTTGGTTTGGTTTTCTACGTTAGCCTCGTTCTCGATTGTTCGCGTGACCGATGTCTCCCGACGGGGTTCAGGTAGCCGCGAGTAGAGCCGTACAGCAGTCAGCACTAGAGGTGTAGTGGTGCCAGGTTCAGAGGCAGGTGAAGAAGAGATGCGGCATCTTGCCAGCATCTCCACCATGTACAGTCGCCTATCGCCCATTTCTACTTTGTTACCAGTATCTAGCATGAAACTGAATTGACATTGGTGATGCTGCACATGTTAGCTGCGTCCCAAATTAAAAAGCCAGTATTTTTTAATTAAGGCCAAATAAAAACAAAATTGGTGATCATCCTTTTGAAATAAAAAATCAGGGCCGGGCGGACAGTTTTTATTTTTTATTTTTGATGGAGACGTATTATGTAACCAGATGCGATGGCCGAATAAGTTGAGCAACCGCCTCCCATTCTGGTAGGTCGTGGGATTCGAACTCCTGGATTTGAACCCTTCCCAAGTCAAACCAATGACTTAACAATTTATATAAAAGTTGAATTGTTGCTAGACCAGCACATTTTTAACAGTTTTATTTGATTAATTTTTTTTAAATTCAGGGTCGGGCGATTTTTCAGGCACGGGCGAGGACGATCACCAATATATTGTTTTTTTGTTTGGCCTAATGCGTATTTGTGTAATGTAAAGCGTTGGGCGTAACACATAAAAAGCGGAAACAACATGGGTCTATGTGAGTGATTCAGTCAACATTCGTCTGTGTGCATTTTCGCAGTGATCGGTCAGCGTGTGCATCAAATGGAATCGCATCATATGGAAATCGGTGCGTTTTCGAACACAAATTCGGATGGTGGAAATGTGTGATATGACGTCACGGCGCGGGATAATCCCGAAGCAAATTGGTCAGAATGAGACTGCACTGCGAATCGTATAAATGGAATCTGAACAACTGCATGTTGCTTATGCCTGATGCTTATCACAAGTCACCCGTCGCACGACGCGTTAATGAAATCTCGGCTCAATCTTGAAGCCATCCCTGAAGAGGCTGTCGGTGACTGCGTGGGGCCTGTCTGAAGGGCGCCGTCTTAATGGCATTGTCTGAAGGGCGCTGTCAGGACACTGTCTGAAGGGCACTGAAAGGCACTGTCTGAAGGGCAATGTCTGAGTGGTGTTGTCTGAAGGGCACTTTCTGAAGGATGCTGTCTGAAGGGCATTGTCTGAAGTGTGCTGTCTTAATGGCGCTGTCTGAAGGGCGCTGTCTTAACCGCACTGTCTTAAGGGCATTGTCTGAAGGGCGCTGTCTTAATGGTGCTGTCTGAAGGGCGCTGTGTGAAGGGTGTTATCTCAAGGGCACTGTCTGAAGGGCACTTTCTGAAGGGCGCTGTCAGGACACTGTCTGAAGGGCACTGAAAGGGGGCTGTCTGAAGGTCACTTTCTGAAGAACGCTGTCTGAAGGGCAATGTCGGAAGGGCACTGTTTGATGGGTGCTGTGTGAAGCGCATTGTCGGAAGGGCATTGTCTGAGGGGCACTTTCTGAAGGACTCTCTGAAGGGCATTTTCTTGAGGGCATTGTTTGCAGAAGCCCTTCCCGACAGGCCTTCAGTCGGTCACGTGTCTGTAGTGACGTCATCCGGCTGGCTTCTCCAGCTTCTACCTTTGCATGTTGTTAACCGTGAAGACACAGGCAACCTTTGCACACAAACACAACGATAGTTTTTTTTTTGGGGGGGGAGGGTTGTGTTCCCTGCCGAATGTTTTTATTCGTGTCTGATTTAGCGTTGAGTTACTTGGCTCCTACGTGGGGGTGGGGGGGGGGGGGGATGATCGGATCCATCATGTTCACTCACAAGATCGTGGAGCGCCCACCAGCATTATGCATTAAAGGGACAGTCATTAAAGGGAGCCCTTAAAAGAAAGGGGTCGTTACAGGGGGTCATTGAAGCGGAATTATTAAGGGGGTCATTTACATAAATGGGTCATTAAAGGAGGGTAATCAATGGGGTCATTAAAGGAAGGTTTTTTTTAAAGGAGGGTCATTGAAGTGGAGTTATTAAAGGGGTCATTAAAATAAATGGGCCATTAAAGGGGTCATTAAAAGGAAGGGGTCATTAAAACAGAGAGTTCGTTAAAGGGAGTTATTAAAGGGGTCATTAAAATAAATGGGTAATTAGATTTGGTTCATTAAAGGGGTCATTAACAGAAAGAGGTCGTTATAGGAGGGTCATTAAATGGGGGTCATTAAAAGAAGGGCCACTAAAAGAAGGGTCATGAAATGATGGTTATTGGAAAAGGAGTTATTAAAAGAAAGGGGAAATTAAAAGAAAGGGGTAATTAAAAGAACCAGGCAATAAAGGAGGGTCATTAAAAAGGAGTCATTAAAAGTGGATCATGAAAAGGGGAGTCAATACGTAGGGCAACAGATATTCAAAAAATTATAACTAAGTGAGGTGTCAATAAAATGGTTGGCAATATGTGTTTAGGGGCTTTTAATGGGGCGGGCACTAAAGGCTGTTGACATTAAAGCTGCATAGTCCGATGAAAACATCAAACTTTCAAAACCAAAACATTTATCTATATTTGATTCTACATATCTAACTCAGATACTGGTGCACTTATTAAATATTGTTGCCATGTAGAAGAGAATACTGAGGCAATTGAATAGAACCTGTTACTGCAGAAGCCTATGGGGTCAGAGTTTTTGGCAAGCTTGCCAAAATAAATTTGGCATGGTTGCACTTCAAATATCTCAAAAGTTAGCCACTTAAATAAAAATTACTTCAAACTAAAGTAAGGTACATAATAATGATCAACCTAATGTATTTATCTCAGAAAATGTCAGAAACTAAAAACCATCGGACTAGGCAAATTTAATGGGTCGTTTACAGTTGTTGACATTTTCCTATTTATACTGTGCTAATTCTCACAGCTGCTGGGTCCTCGCCATACTTAGTTCTAATGTACATGTCCCCCCCCCCCCACCTAACCCTCCATCTACCTGGACATGGGCTGTTTTTTTTTTTTAGATGAATTCTAATTTGTAGGCTGATCTCTCCCACCCCTACGCCCGCCCACCTAACCCAGCGCATGCATTGTATGGATAGGAAAATGTTATACAATTATGACAAAAATATTCGGAAGCGGGGTTGATATTAAAGAGTTGAAATTTAAAGGGTCTTGTTAAATGTGGTATTACTAAAACAATGAGAGTTGACAGTGAAGGGGGGACATTCATTAAAGATGATGCAATGTCAGCGAATTGTTAATACGAGTGAGACCATTAAAGGGGCTGAAATTAAAGGTTGGCATTAAAGGGACTCATTGAAGGGGAATACATTCCAACAGAATACGGTTACATTCAAAGGGAATATGTTCAAGGGGCACAATAAGGTAAATACATTCAAAGGGAATATGTTCATGGGGAATGCATTCAACAGGAATACCTTCAAGGGGGAATTACCTTCGAAGGGAATACATGCAATGGGAATACATTCAAGGTGAATACAGCAAGGGGAATACAGTCATGGGGAATGCATTCAAGGGGAATGCATTCAAGGGGAATACATTCGAAGGGTATACATTCAAGGGGAATATATGCGAATGGAACACATTCAAGGGGGATACATTCGAAGGGTATGAATTCAAAGGGAATACATTCAAGGGGAATATATTCAAATGGATTACATGCAGGGGGAATACATTCAAAGTGAATGCATTCAAGGAGAATGAAATTAAATGAAGACAGGGTGTGTTGTACTAACTATTAAACCTGATCATGACTTACTAACACATCCTCCTGCTTGCCGGAAGCCTGCCAAAAACAAAAACTTGTAAAAAAAAAACTGCAGATCTCTCAGTGCGCCATCACGTGACTACAGTCATTGTTACACTGGCCACCTTACATGGGAGTAAGCCCGGTGCACCCTGCTTTTGGTACGCCGCAGTCTGCCTCCATGAGGACTGTGGCCAGTGTACTTCTCTGCGTATTAATCTTACCTACTTTAGGAACTATGTTTTATATCATTTCTCTATGAGCGTCTATTGTGTTGTGTGAACTAAGGAACAACTAGGACATATGTGTATATTAATATATATGTATAGGCTGCTCCTCGTGTATACAAAATATAATTGATGAGTTCAGGCACAAAACCCAGTAAAAGCGCTAATCCAAAAATTGAGATAAACATTGCCTTCAAAAGGTTAATTTTTTACATTCCTATTTTTTGTTCATTGCACCATAACCTTTTCATCACAAGAAAAGTGGAATTAGTGAGAATTAAATTTAGATTCATCGAAAAGAATCTGTTATTTTAATAACATTTTTGGATTGGTGTTTATATGGTTTTGTGCCTGAACTCTTCATATATATATATATATATATACATACACATACACACATATATATGTGTGTTCCTCATTTACAAGCGATTAATACTGATGAAATGTATCATATTCCGCAAATCCATATTGACCAAAGAGTTTTGTGCCTGAACTCTTCATATATATATATATATATATATATATATATATATATATATATATACATACGCATATATATGTGTGTTCCTCATTTACAAGCGATTAATACTGATGAAATGTATCATATTCCGCAAATCCATATTGACCAAAGGCACTGGCGGTTAATTAAACAAACATGATTTGTATTCAGTAATGGGATGTCATTGTACAGTGTGAGATAAGTCTGGGTGTGTAGAATTGGTGTAGCTGCAAGTTCTACAAATTAACGGTGTTCAACTGTGTACAAGATGGGGAGGGAGAAGGGCCGCGTCCACACACACCCTGTGTGACGTCACGGAAGGAGTGAGCCAATCAGCGAGAAGCACAGCGCCACGTGTCGGCAGCAGGTTGAATTGTTAAGGGCGCCCCCTATGGCCACCTGTGGAGCCAGAATTGTGCCCTGACAAATGCTCTCCAACGGAATCATGCATGGCTTCACCGTCTTTATAACCCAACATGTGCCCTGAGAGTGGATCGCTGTCTGTTTTCTGATCTCGGTTTATAAATAGGTTTGAGAACTGACTGATTTTTAAAAATTGATTCTTTTGTACCTCGCTTTATAGACAGGGATGGAATATCTCCGCGATTTTGCGGATTTCCGCGATTTTTTAAATATTTACTGAATAAGGTTACACAAAATATATATTATATATAATATATATCCAGACCGGATGGCCGAATGTGTTAGAGCGTCCGTCTCCCGTGTTTGGTAGATCGTGGGTTCGAACCCTGGTCGAGTCAAACCAATGACTTAAAAATTGATACCTGTCGCTTCCTAGCCAGGTGCTCGGCATTATTAGGATAGGGCAAGGAGCAGTGGAATGAGGAAAACCAATTGTCCACAATTGAAATTTCCCCTGCTTAAACAACTAATGTACACAACAACTTAAATGACTTCAAATGATTTGTCCAAATTCTGTTTGTATGACCTTAGATGTTGCCAGAACCTCAAACCTAATTTGGTTTGATATGGGCGATAATATAGTCACAACAAGGACAGTTGAAAGCTGACTTCTTTCATTTTCCTTCGATTCCTTGATAATGCTATGGTGGGGGGGGGGGGGGGAATCCGCGTTTCCGTGGAGATTTGCCGTTGGCGCCAAGGTTTCGTCATGATTTCCGCTTTTTTTTGTGTGTCAAAGACCACTTTCATCCCTGTTCTAAATAATGGCCTACAAATGATAACTTCAAATATATCAGATATAACTATTAAAACAAAAATGAATGTGCGTTCAGAAACCCATCAAATCTACAAAAGCAAATTGTGCATTTGATGGGAAAAGGGGGATTTGTTGTAGTCGGTTCACTCTCCAGGCATATGTTTGGTTCTATGAACGCAGAACGGTTGCAAGGCTCTGCTGGAGAGTATTTATGGGGTTTGAGTGCTGGTCCCACCAGTGTATACAGTGTCCCTTTAACATGGAATCACAGCAGTATGATGCAGTCTGCTATTTAAGGGACGAGAAACAAATGAACGATTAAAGTTGATCAAACAACTACAATGTCTACTTTGTTATTTGGTGCTTCGTTTATATTTGGGTTGTCTTTTATTTCTCACTATTAATATTTCTTTTCGATGCTAAGGGAGCAAACCCTAAACAGAAAACCATGTCACTGTGGCAGCATCAAGGGCGGTTGATGTATGGAACTCCCAACATTTCCCGACCAGCCACTGCAGGGACAAATAGTTTTGCGCCTGACTGGACATGTTTTTGCCGGTGTGAGACCTCTATTTTCTCCCCGAGAGAGTGCTGCTAGTAACTTGCAAGACTTTTGCAGGCAGCTTTCATGAAATGGAAAGTGACAAATAAGGAAATACTCGAATGGACAGGGCTGCCCTCTATGGAAGATCTTCTGATCAAAAAGAATCTCTGGTGGAATGGACACCTCATGAGGATGTCATCAGACAGGCTACCAAAGCAGATCCTCTACTCTCAACTGTCTTCTGGTTACAGAAAGAGAGGGTGCCCTCGTCCCCGGTTCAAAGATACCATCAAGAGAAACCTGAAGCTGAGAAACATTAAGACCGACTCATGGACACAACTCTCACAGCAGAGAGCTAAATGGAGAGCGACAGTCAAGTAATGAAAGCAGTCTTTGTCGCATCTCAACCGACAGTATGATGTTGGTGAATATTTCTTTGGTCTTCTTGGCGAAAGATTGGGAGTTTGGTTAACGGTCAAGTCAAACCAATGACTTAAAAAATTGATAATTGTCACTTCCTAGCCTGGCGCTCGGCATTAATAGGATAGGGCAGGGACTGGTTAGCTCAGTGTCAGGATAATGGGCCTCGGTTGGATATCAGGTCATGTGCTGGTGGCCTGATTTCCCAGTGGGGCAAAACTATAAAAGTCACGATGAGTGCACACTGTAACAAGTTGGTACCCATCCTGATATGACCTAGATGTTTCCAGGACATGAAGCTCCAACATAGCTGCATAATCCAATGAAATCATCAAATTTTCAAAACCAAAACAGTCATCTAGATTTAATCCTAGATATCTAACTTATATACTGGTGCACTTATCGAATATTTGTCACCATATATAACTGAATACCAAGCCAACTTTAATAGAACATGTTACTGCAGAAGCCTATGGTGTCAGAGTTTTGGTGTGCTTCCCAAAATTAATTTAGAATGTTTGCACTTCAAATATTTCAAAAGTTAACCATTTAAAATAAGTTACTTGAAACTAAAGTAGGTTAGATTACAGCGATAAACCTAATATATTTATCACAGAAATTCAAAACCATCGGTCTATGCAACTTTAATAAGTACACTAGTATCTAAGTTTGATCTGAATCAAACCAGAGAGCGTGTATATAGATGAGAGGGACAACTCCCGCGAAAATCGGTAACACAGGCTATAGTGGCGCCTCTCGCGGTTATTGTTGAACAAGCCTTGAGTTTGCCGGTATGCGCAGTGCAAAACATTAGTTTTATTCAAAATTAATAGGAATCCAGAACCCTAACCTCATAAATTTAATATAATGTTTTTGGTAAAGATGTTTTCTACATGTGTACCAAGCGATTTGTTTCTAGGTGGTGTGGTTTTAGAGATATTTCACTTTCTCTGTATGAAGATTGCACACGACCATTGACAATGCCTTGAGGCAAACTCAATGCATTGTCAATGGGAGCGAGGAATCTTCATACAGAAAAAGTGACATATCTCTAAAATCACACCACCTAGAAACAAATCGCTTGGTACACATACAGAAAACATCTTTACCAAAAACATTATATTAAATTGATATGGTTAGGGTTCTCGATTTCTCTTAATTTTGAATAAAACTAACGTTTTGCACTGCGCATACTGGCAAACTCAAGGCATTGTCAATGGTTGTGAGCAATCTTCATACAGAAAAATTTTAATATCTCTAAAACCACAACACCTAGAAACAAACTGATTGGAATACACATAGGAAACATGTTTACCTACAAGATTACATTAAATTGATATGGTTAGGGTTCTGGATTTCTATTAATTTGGAATAAAACTGATGATTTCCCGGTACGCATACAGCTGTGTCATAAACTGTTCAACAACCACCACTAGAGCTGCGTTTACACGGCCAAAAGTAAAACGATTCAAGACAAAGCGTTCTACCTGAAACGTTCTCGTGGCGCGTTTACACGGTCATATTTTCAGAAGTGTCGTGGCTTCTGCGCATGCGCGGATTTTCCCCCTGTTGCCGGCGAGCACTGCTATTTGTTTTGTTTACACTCGGCGATTCGACGCCGATGTAGCTGCTACGTTAATATCGCTTGGAATTTAAGGTTAATTTAATTAAATTTCATTATTTGAGTCTGTAATTCTGTTAAATATGATCGCATTCACTAGATTTCGGCGTAATCGGGCCCTAACACTGCCGGGCACCAGCGATTAGCTACTGCTCCCCCTGTTGCCGGTGAGCACTGCTATTTGTTTTGTTTACACTCGGCGATTCGACGCCGATGTAGCTGCTACGTTAATATCGCTTGGAATTTAAGGGTAATTTAATTAAATTTCATTATTTGAGTCTGTAATTCTGTTAAATATGATCACATTCACTAGATTTCGGCGTAATCGGGCCCTAACACTGCCGGGCACCAGCGATTAGCTACTGCTCCCCCTGTTGCCGGCGAGCACTGCTATTGTACACAATCGCCGCCTGGGAACCAGCTGAAACGTTTCCTGTACACCACCTGATTAGGTGGTATACGCGGGACGTTCCAGCCGAAACGGTTCAGCCCTAAAACGCCGCAGTGCCGCGTTTACACGGACACATTTAAAACGAACTAGGCAACTGGTTCCAGCTGGGGCGTTTCAACTCGCCCGTGTAAACGCAGCTTTGGAGCGCCACAGTCGACAGCTGTGACACGGGCTAGTATGGCAGTTGTCCCTCTCATCTATATACACGCTCTCTGATCAAACCTAGATAATTGTCTTGGTATTCAAAATTAGGTGTTTTCATCGGACTATGCAGCTTTAAAGGGACCAGCTATAGCTCGCTGGGACACTGAGCGTACTCCGACAAATGCTCTCCAAGCACAATCTTGTTTAGTTTGTATGTTTAAATGAACCAAGTATGTGTGGGGAGAGTATGGGACCAGGGCACTGCAAGTCTGAACTGCAATGGCAGTTTGTTGTCTTCAAAATGGCCGCCCCCATAGGCGGCGGCCATTTGCAATGCAAAAGCTGCGCTGTGATTGGCTGAAATTGTGCCGGCAACAGGCTCACACAGTAACAAGATTTGCTGGTTCCCAGTATGGGCTCAGCTTGTGCCCGGCAGTGTTAGGGACCGATTACGCCGAAATCTATTGAATGCGATCATATTTAACAGAATTACATACTAAAATAATGAAATTTAATTAAATTAACCTTAAATTCCAAGCGGTATTAACGAATAATCGATTACACCCGAATATACAAATCGCCGCCGGCGCATTCCCGAGTTCGTTTGTTTTCCACGCGGCGGATAGCTGGCGACTTTAACTTGAAACATCGAGATGGTTTATTGTTCTCCCATTTCTGAAATGAACTGACACAGCTACCATAAATCAATTCAAGAATGCGCTGGACAGGGCCTGGGCCAGAGAAACATTCCTGTACGATTTCAAGGCTGCATACCACTAGAGCTGAGAGCTACGAGCGTTGTATAGGCTACCACAAGCCTGCATCAAAGAAGAGGATAATAATAATAGAAAGGTCAATTGCAGAGTAGTTCTTACTCAGAATATACAATATTATAGATTAATTTGAGAGTATAGGTAGAAGAATCACATATATTTTGAATTATATGCTAATTCTTTCCTTAGTCAACACTATATTGCTTTTATTTGCAAGGCCAATTCTCTATGTCGGTGTGATGTCACAGCCCGGCCAAACTACTCGCGAAGGGTAAAACAACGCAGTAATTTGTGCTGAAGCAATGCTGTCTATGCGGAGCATTTATTTTTGCAAAATAAATTTTAAAGCTTTCATTGGGTCGATTAAAAATATTTTAATGCGCGATTGAAGAGGAAGATCTGAAGTATTTAATTTAACCTAAGAGCAATTTTCTCTGAAAGGATTAAAAACAGAGATAATATTGAAAGTTGGGATATTCTGAGTGTCAGTGCCAGTGCTAGCTAGCCCTACCGGATCACGGCCTCAAAAGTTATTTTTGCAAAATAAATTCCAATTGGCTGATAAAAAGAAAGCTGAATGTGAAATTGTAGAGAAAGATCTGAACTATTTAATAGAAATAAGAGAAATTTGCTTTCAAAGCAGAAAACCCCCACAAATTACTGTGATAGTTAGGGTAGTTTTAGAATAAGCGAGTTTAGCGTTGTCCGTACGCATGTGCGGGTCCGACTTCCGGTTGGTGCTGTTGGTATAAACAAAGCCACGTTTTGCACTGCAGGTATGGCCGTGAGCAATCTTCTTACAGAAAAAGTGAAATATCTCTAAAACCACACCACCTAGAAACAAATGGCTTGGTACACATATAGAAAACATGTTTACCAAGAAGATTATATTAAATTGATAATGTTAGGGTTCTGGATTTCTATTAATTTTGAATAAAACTAACATTTCGCACTGTGCATACCAGCAAACTCAATGGCAGTGAGCAATCTTCTTACAGAAAAAGTGAAATATCTCTAAGACCATACCACCTAGAAACAAATCGATTGGCACACATATAGAAAACATGTTTACCAAGAATATTATATTAAATTGATAAGGT
The DNA here is from genome assembly GCA_030323885.1 of Branchipolynoe longqiensis. Classification (NCBI taxonomy): domain Eukaryota; kingdom Metazoa; phylum Annelida; class Polychaeta; order Phyllodocida; family Polynoidae; genus Branchipolynoe; species Branchipolynoe longqiensis. The sequence goes on along the minus strand of CM059193.1, from coordinate 13,372,245 downwards.
TAGGGTCCTGGATTTCTATTAATTTTGAATAAAACTAACGTTTCGCACTGCGCGTTCCAGCAAACTCAATGGCCGTGAGCAATCTTCTTACAGAAAAAGTGAAATATCTCTAAAACCACACCACCTAGAAACACATCGCCTCCTCTCGCCCAGCCCTGAGGTCTGGGGCGGCCCTCACACCATCACCCGCGCCAGCATCGCCTCCGCCCCCGGGGGCCTCCTCCTCACCCTCAGGACGACAAAGACTATCGCCTTGCCCTCGGGGCCGGTGGCCCTCTTCATCCCCCCCTTGCCCGGCTCCCGCATCTGCCCCGTCGCAGCCTGGTTCGCCTCGGTCGCCCTCTCCCAGCCGCCGCCGACGACCCACCCTTCATCATGCCCTTGGCCGCCCCCTCGACCCTCGGACCCTCACGGCTCTCCTCAGGGGCGCCCTCCGCGCGCTCGCCATACCGCCCCCGACAGCTACTCCCTCCACAGCTTACGTCGGGGCACCGCCCAGGCTTGCCAGAGGGCCGGGGTCTCCCTGGCGAACATTATGGCCCAGGGCACCTTGACCTCCGTGGCGGTTCACGCCTACCTCCCCCGCCTCGCCCCCACAGGGGCCCCTCATGCCCTCTCCTCCCTTTTGGCAGAGGGCGCTTCAGGCCCCCCCACTGACACTGACACTGACATTTGCCATTGCTATTACATTTTACATTTTACATTATACATGATCATTATGTCATATTCTCCCTGCTTATGTACTCCCCCACTTTATTCACTAAATAAAGTGTTTTTTCTCCACTCCTGCTTCCTCTTCCTCCTTCGCTGTGTATCCGTTGTAATGCTTGCATTGCGTTTGATTCGCGGTGAATGAGGAGGACCCCCCCCTCTCCCCCGCGCTGCAACGACCGTTGCGGTTGCGTCACCCCCCCCCCCCTTTCCCTGGGCCTTATAACCGGCTCCCCTGCCTCCTCCAGCCACTCCGCCTCCACCCACAGCCTGAAGCACTCACCATTTTTTCTCCACCCACCACCCTTACTTTCTCTTTCTCTTTCTCTTTCACTTATCCCAATAGGGCGGAGGGCGCTTCGGGCCCCCCCCCCCCCACTGACACTGACATTTGCCATTGCTATTACATTTTACATTATACATGATCATTATACTCTTGATCTCATATAACATGTCATATTCTCCCTGCTTATGTACTCCCCCACTTTATTCACTAAATAAAATATTTTTTCTCCACTCCTGCTTTCTCTTCCTCCTTCGCTGCGTATCATTCCTGAGTAAAGTAATTTACACATTAACTAATAACTTACAGGTCCTCTTCTGGCTGATCTAGGTTGGGCCTCTAATGCCAGCTCTTTATGGCAAAACAAAATAACTCTTTTTTCCACACATATGCCAGTTGACGGTGCCCTGAAGTGATATAATGGTGGTGTCCTCTCCAATGTATATCCAGCCTTCTCTCAAATGCTTCTGCCATTGGTCAGTGAGATCGTCATGTTTCCTCAGTTTGGACGAGTCCCAAATGAGAGAACAGTTTAATTGTAGCTCTCAGGTGCAGGTGGGGGAATAAGTAGGTATCAATTACAGGTCTATATCATACATCTGCGAATAAATGTATATACTGTGAAAGAATCTGAGAAGGGAGGAAAGCAGGAGGATGGAAGAAAGGGAATAGGAGAGAAAAGAGGGAAGGGATGAAGCAGGAAGAACCGGAAGAGGAGAAGAAAGGAGAAAGGAGGAAGCTCACTGCGAGGAACAACTGGAAGAGGAGAGGGAAGAAGAAGGGAGAAGGGGAGGAAGATGAAGAGCAGAGGCAGAAGAGGGGACAGAATGAAGAGGAAGGGAATGGAGGGTTGAAAGATGAGGAAGGAAGGTGAGTGTGGGGGGAGAAAGATGAAGAGTGGGGAGGGGAAGAAGAGAAGAACAGAGCCATGAGGGCAACAGGAGTGAGAAGAGGGTAAGGAATGAGTAAGCAGGGCTGGGATATTCGGCAGGAAAGAGAATGGAAGGTGAGAAAAGAGAGGATTAATGGGAGGAAGAGGATGAAGGGGAGGAGATAGGGCAATTGCACAAGATCAAGAATAGTGAGATTGGTTGGTTGTTAGGGTTTTACGTCCTGGCAACAGCTTAGGTGATATCAGGACGCAGTAGAACAGTGAGAAGAGGAAGCCAATGGAAGGTTGGAAGATAAGGAGGGAGATAAAGGAAGGGGAGGATGACGAGGAAGGGAAAATGGATTTATGTTTTTTTCCGGATTTAAATTTCCTTAATTAATTTGTTTAAATTATCTAATCTTGGGTAAATCTGTGATATAATTCCCCTCCGTTTGTGTCTCCATAACAATGCGGCTCTTCGCGGGAATACGGTAACTCAAGGCCCAGTCACACGAGGCCTGCATTCGCTTACGATCGATCCGCAAGGATTTTGCAAGTAAATTACGACCATCTTACAACCACCTTACGACTAATTGCCGAATGCTCTGCGAGCGATCACTGACTGATCACCTACCATTTCATCTTTTTTGGTCGCAAGGAGATTGTCGCTGCAGCACCAACAATGTCCTTACGACCTCTGGCGTCTCCACCGACCGCCGACTGGTCGGCGATTGTTCGCCGACCGATCGCTGACTGATCTGCGACCATAGTAGCAGTACTCAAACATCACACGAGGCATTTTGCAGTTAAATTACGACCATCTTATGACCACCTTACGACAAACCTTATGACAACCTTACGACTAATCGCCGAGCGATTGCCGACTGATGCAATGTGGCGCGTGTACGATGACATCACAATGTCGCCTTGTGCATCATTGTCGACATGGCAACATATTAAATAGTTTGTAACAAATTGTTTCAATTTTGTCGCAAGGAGATCGCACACTTTTGGTCGCGGATCGATCGTAAGCAAATGCAGCCCGTCGTGTGACTGAGGCATCAAACACATCCCGTAGACCCACGCGGTATATAGTATTTGAAGTATCAATTAGTTATTAATTATTAATTATTAATGCTGCATAATCCGAAGAACATTAAATTAGAAAAAGATACATATTGGAAACACTTACTTAGATTTAATCTTGGAGATCCATCTTAGTTAGATACTGGTGCACTCATTAAGCATTTATTGCAGTTTATGTGTGGCTGTTCTACACCGCTTTACTAGGATATGACAAGGACTGGTTAGCTAAGTATCAGGATAATATAACTGGGTTATCGGGTCATTGTACCAGCGACCTGGTCTCCCCGTGGGCCAACAGTGGTGTTCTCTGTGGCGGAGTGGTTAGAGTGTCTAACTTTTTTCTAGGTCACACTCCTAATCTGAAGGTTGGTGGTTCGATTCCCCGTGCCCCCCATCTCTGCCAATTTGGATTTCCACTGCTGTATATAACTTACAGCGTCATCAAAGGCCAGTTGCTCTCATATGATGTCTATGTGATGTGGGAGGTTAACAATCCCTTGGGTCGGTAAAAGTGTAGGCTCGGGCTTTCTATTGATAAACTATCTAATGGTGAAAACAAGTCTATTCAGACTTATCCATGATAGGCAGTATAAATCTGAAAAAAAACCTATAAAGTCGCCATGAGTACTCAGTGTCACAAGTCGGTACCCATCCTGGTACGACCTTAGATGTTGCTAGGACGTAAAGCAACAACAAACAAAATCTACAGTGCTATTCTCTAAAATGGGAATTGGATTCTTAGGTCCAGAATTTTGGTGTGCACACTGAAATTAATTTGACATGTTTTCATTTCAAATATATCCAGAATTAGCCATTTAACATATAAGTTACTTCAAAACTAAAATGAAGTATATTATAATGGTAATATAATATATTAATCTAAAAGATATAGCATGAACTGAAAACCATTGAACTATGCAACTTTAATTATTAATTCTAAACACAGCATACTATTAACTTTTTCTACCAGACAAATATATATTCGCGAGAACGCTCTCGTACCAAATTCAACACGCTCCAAATACTTTCCCGGATAAATAAATGTATGCGTCTGAAAGAATAATATTTTAATATTTGATTATTGACACAGTCGAGGCAATTACTGAATCACTCTGCATATCTCCAATAGTTTACTGCTTGTGTAGTTGTTATTCCACAGGTTTCTACGATAAATATATCAAGTTACCAGACAAACAATATTTAAATGGCGTCCAGTAATGCAACGGATTGCACGACGCCAGGGCCGCGTTCAAGGTACGGCTCGGAGATGACTCGGAGACGTCTCCATGACGGTTTTTGACCTATTTGCATTCAGGGGACGCCTCGGAGACGTCTCGCTTTTCAGATAGGAGGCAATTCACATCTCCAAAATGGCCGCCGTATTCAATGATTTCAGCCAATCAGAGCGCTTCTTTTCCATTGCAAATGACGGCCCCCCTATGGGGGCGGCCATTTTCGAGGCGACCGACTGCTTTTGCCGTTCAGACTAGCATGATGTCAGGAATTTCTCAGAGACGACTCCGAGGCATACCCTGAATGCGTCCCAAGGTGATGGAGGAATGGTGTCAGATTGTTCCGTCAGATGGCAGCACTGGGGCGCTGCGTTACTGGTACAAACAGGCCGTCATCGATTATCACTGTCCGGACCATTCAAATCATCCCGGTAGTCAGAATTTCAAATAGAACACCTTGAAGTGTACCTAAAAATACACGGGCCATGTGCAAAATGGTCCGACTCCAATGCCCCACATCTTGGCTGGGGGCGTTAGGAGCAATGATGTAACATTTGTGCTGGTACCTGTAGCGTCAGCCTGTACTGCTACCTGGGCCGCGTTCAGGGTCCTTCTCGGAGGCGCCACGGAGATGTCTCGGCGATGCTTTTTGGCTTATTTGCGTTCAGAATGCGTCTCGGCGACGTCTCGGACACGCCTCCCTTTTTACCAGTACATGTCTCAATCCACCATTTTTTTCTGCCCCAAGAGCATTCGTTTATACAACCCGAGTTTGTATGATCTGTGCTTGAGCAAACAAAATGGTCGGGATGATCTGAGGTGATTAATCGATGTCGGCCACAGAGAACATAACAAATGTCACAGTTACCGCCGCCTGGTGGCGCCACCAGCAGTGTAGTCTGCTGGGCACGGGTCATCATCATCATCATCATGCTGTCGGTCGTGATGCAACAAAGACTGCTTTCATTACTTGACTGCCGCTCTCCATTTAGCTCTCTGCTGTGAGAGTGATGTCCATGAGTCGGTCTTAATGTCTCTCAGCTTCAGGTTTCTCTTGATGGTATCCTTGAACCGGAGATGAGGGTGCCCTCTCTTTCTGTAACCAGAAGACAGTTGAGAATAGAGGATCTGCTTTGGTAGCCTGTCTGATGATATCCTCGTGAGGTGTCCAGTCCACCGGAGATTCTTTTTGATCAGAAGATCTTCCATAGAGGGCAGCGCCATTCGTTCGAGTATTTCCTTATTTCTCACTTTGTCTTCCAGATTAGCCTCATGATTGAGCACGGATGGAACTACATCAAAATGGGCACGTATGGAACTACCTCAAAATGGGTCTCTTTTTTTGTTTCATCAGGCGAACCAAACCTAGAGGTTCTACTGGTGCTTGGTACTCGGACACTGGACTGAGAACGGGGCCAAGGCGGCCGAAATGCAAACAGATGTGGTGGTGGTGGTGGTGAGGGAGGGAGGGTGGGCGGGGCTTGTTGCCGTCGTTCCGGTTCCAGACCCACTTCCGCTTCCGGTTTGAATGGTTACTACACGTAGAACAACGGTGGATGCTTTCTCCATGGTGGAGTTGGGCGTTCGGGAGGCGGTGGCGGTGCTCAGCCGTGACGTCACATGGCATGACGTGACTTGACAGGGGAGTATAGGGTTGGTGACGTGATGTCATCACCCCAAAGTTCCCGGATGTGGCGCATACTGCTCGGTTAAGAAGAGACTCCCGACCTCAGCGCCGCGCTCTGATTCACAGTTAAGGCGACGTGGCGAAGTCGTCTGCTCGTTGGTGGGGGTGATGAAAATGGGAAATATTGCGCCTAGAGCAGGACTCGAACCCACATCTCTTTGCATTCCGGACCAGTGTGCTAACCATTACACCACCTCGGCTCCCTGATACCAACACACTACCCACGCCTACCTGTCTATCTGGTCACTTGCCTGAGAGGTCAGTGCAGACCACTGCACTCATCCCCCTGGAATTGTAAGTATTTTAATGCTTACAATTACATACATACAGGCAATGCACTTACACATACACAGGGTAGGTTCAACAACTATACAGCACGTAGCTTGTACAGGATCCTGGTCATGGCAACCAGTGTCGTGGGGGTGATGAAAATGGGAAATATTGCGCCTAGAGTGGGACTCGAACCCACATCTCTTTGCATTCCGGGCCAGTGTGCTAACCATTACACCACCTAGGCTCCCTGATATCAACACACTACCCACGCCTACCTATCTATCTGGTCACTTGCCTGAGAGGTCAGTGCAGACTACTGCATAATTATACATTCCATTGTGTGTCCCTAACCATCACCCCTTTCCCCTTTGACGTCTTGATATTTCCTTAGATGTTGCCAGGACATAAAACTCCAACAACCAACCAATCAACCCTCTTCGATGGTGACGTCATCGACTGCAGCTGTCCTCCGCATGAGCAAAGACGGACGCGCGTAGTAAGAAGCGTAGCCAAGTGTGGTGTATCTGGCTGAGTCCAAAACCAACAGGCAATGTCATATGACCCACACCCAATCCCCCCCCCCCCCAGCACTTCACCACCCCCACTCACCCATTCACCCCCCCCCCCTCCCACAGTTCGCGCAAACGCCAGTGGCAGTGGCGCCATCCACAGGCCACTCGGCGAACTACACACGCGCACATAAATCCGCCGGGTCGGAGGCTCCCACCCGTCGTTCTCGTTGTTGTTGTTGGTTGGGGGTTTACGTCTTAACAACATTTGTGCTCATCTCAGTACAACTGTGGTACTCTATTCTGGTGGTGGTAGCAGGGCGGGGGAGTTCAAACAAACAGATGAACGTGAATCTAAAATCGAATCAAAGCTCCGTCCACGCTGATGCTGCTGCGTCAGTACTTCTGGTTGCTGAAGTAGTAGGGATACTACCGCATCTTCTGCCCGTTGAAGGCGTCGTAACAGCTGCCGCAGCATCCTTCCTGGAAGGCCTTCTCCCAGGGCAGCTTGCAGCGTGCATAGCCGAAGTGGGCTATGTAGGCAGCGAAATTGTAGCGCTTCCGGGAGCACGTGATGAGCATCACGTAGTCAGCTTACTCACAGCCTGAGTGCCAGGGGGTGAGGGACGTTTGGGGGGTGTGTGGAGGGGGAAGAGGGTCACTAGGTCAGCAGGTCATGGGACAGACTAGATCAAAGACTGGATGGTTGTTGATGTTTTATGTCCTGGCAACATCTAAGGTCATATCAGGACAGCTGTGGTACTCTATTCTGGTGGCGGCAGCAGGGCGGGGGAGTTCAAAACAAACAGACAAACGTGAATCTAAAATCAAATAAAAAACTTCTTAATGCGCAGCCGACACATGCTGGCCGGCCACGCTGGCACTGCCACGGCTGCGTTAGTACTTCCGGTTGCTGAAGTAGTAGGGATACCGCCGCATCTTCTGCCCGTTGAAGGCGTCGTAGCAGCTGCCGCAGCATCCTTCCTGGAAGGCCTTCTCCCAGGGCAGCTTGCAGCGCGCGTAGCCGAAGTGGGCTGTGTAGGCGGCACAGTTGTAGCGCTTCCGGGAGCGCGTGATGAGCATCACATGGTCACCATACTCACAGCCTGTGGAGGTAGAGGGGTCACTAGGTCAGCAGGTCAGCAGGTCAGGAGACAGACTAGATCAAAGATTTAATCCCCTATGTAGAGTTTAGGGGTAAATGACAACCCTATCAAACAGTGGTATTATTAAGCTAGGTCTATCCATATCTATCCATATCTATCCATATCTCCCACACTGATACTATCCCTTGATGTATGCATCAAGAAATATGAATTGTGAAAATAATTATAATGTCGCATGGCAGGAAAACTATCCCCCCGGCATTGGTTTATTTTTAACACTATTCGATGAATAAAATTGCATTTATCGAAGAAAAAATGAACCAGCCCCCCCCCCCCCACCCCCTCCTGAGAGATGAGTGTTTTTTTTACTTTAGTGCAATGTGGCAGCAATTGGACGGAATATCCGGCTGAGCTCACTTATCTGCGGTCAGCGGGTGGCGGGGACCTACCTGCGCGGCCTGTGAAGTGCTTTGCGCATGCACCGCAGCACACCTGGCGGACGTCCTGCTTGTAGCAGTGGTAGGCCTTGATCCGGGAGCAGCGGTGCACGTCCTTGTCTCCATAGCGACAGTCTGTGTACAGAAAGTAGGTCAGTGACAGACTGTGTAAGGAAGTAGGTCAGTGATAATTTGTGTAAGGAAGTAGGTCAATGAAATGTATGTAAGGAAGTAGGTCAGTGACCGTCGGTGTACAAGAAGTAGGTCATTGAAATATGTGTACAGGAAATAGGTCAGAAAAGTCTGTGTACACGAAGTAGGTCAGTGAAGTCTGTGTACAGGAACTAGGTCAGTGAAGTATGTGTACAGGAAGTAGGTCAGTGGTAATCTGTGCACAAGAAGTAGGTCATTTGCCATAAAAGTTCGAGGTGGGAAGTGGTCAATGCAGGAGTTTGGAGAGGACTGACCAGCTTCGGTGGCTTCGGGAGATGCCAGGATAGTGCCGCGCCGATAACTCCTAGAGAATAGGTTATTTCAAGCTATGCAAATCAGAGCCGGTTATGGCTGGCAGGAGTTTTTATTGGCCAGATTCCCGTGAATTTATAACTTTGAAACACCCATTATACAGGGAGGCCATTAACCAATTACGCCAATCTGGTGACCTCATTAGCCGCCCCCGACCAAGTAGGCCTACTGTGCAGGGCCATAGACGGGAAGGGGAACTGAGGTGGATGTTGCCCCTCCCCTCCATGTTGGATATTCAACACTGTTTGGTCAATTCTATGAATATAATTAATCAATTTGGGTAATTTAAATTTTAGAAAATTTTACATTTGTCAATTAAAATTGCATCTGTAATTGGGACTATGTGTGGTATGAGGGAGGATGAGACATGGATGACATGACAGTAAATAATAACAGAGCAATAATATGTACATGAGAAATGCAAGCAGTATGCATATCCTTGGCGGTATAAATGTATGTGAGGGTGTGCACGCATGTGTCTTGTGTGCATCCGTTTGAAATTTGTCAGTTACACTGTATATACAGATACAGTTTATTTTGGAACTACTAGACAACCACTGCATCTGGCTGGCACGAAACCTCCAAATAAACTAAAAGATATTTCCCAAGTGGAAAACAAATCAATTTGGCACGCAGTCCTGCAGGCATATCGAGAAAGCATCCGGTCAGGTGAGCGCCGGGTTTTATATAGGTAACACTGGTGTGGGCTGCTGAGCAATAGGCGAACCAACGCTGAATTAGGTCAGGCCAGGCATGTGTGCCGCCGACTAGCACATATACAATGAAAACCTTCAGGTGAACCGAAAGTGCATTCGCAGACATATGGCCAATTTTAATTAACCCGAGAGGGGAAAGCCTGAGGCGCCTACACCGGGATATACAAGTCTATATAAAAGGACAACTTTTTTTGTTATTGAATGTAAAAAGGAGTGAACCATATGGAGTGAGATATGTGCATTTGAAAGTTTTTGACTTTCAGATCTTTTGTATTAGCTAATGCAGCAGCCGTTCCATGCTGGCCACATCAGCTGGGCCTGAGCATTAATAGTTTTAAGGGATCCACCACAAATACACAGGTTTCCGGTTTTAATGCTATTGTAGAAACTACCCACTCGTTGTGTTCACCAGTTTGTAGAATCTAATGCTTGGAGGTGGCTGTGTACGTAGGCTATGAGGAAAACAATACAGACAAAGAGAAAGAAAGAGAGTAAAGTATAAGAGAGAGAGTCCAGCCCTCTGGTTTATTATTATATAGTTACATGGGTTCATGGTAGAGTATCATACCACCTTCTTCCACCAATGGGAATCGAGCATTCCTGGTCATACCAATAGGAATCCAGCATTCCTGGTCTATATGGATACCAGTGGTCTGCCCACTAGCTGTATGATCCCCTAGCCACCACCAACTTTGACCTTTTGAGTGTGGTGACCCCTACCCCTGCAGAAGGGCTAGGCCCTGAAGGCAATCACACCCAGACCTGCCAGCACCACTATGTCTATTTACATCCCACTCAGGCACCACCAACTCATACATATATATATATGCACCTGGTCACGTACACCGATCAGTAATAGAACATTTGCATTCCCCCCTTGCTGAATATCAAAATATTTTACACTATGATGACAGCAGCCATTCTGGTTGTGTCTATGCGTTATCATTTGGACGTGATCCATCGCAAATGCGCCGGGTTCTGGGCTTAACGCAATGACGGCAGCAGCCGTTCCGCAGCGTATGTGCCTGTGGATGGCTCGGGATCGCAGAGCATGCAGTTTGTCATAGGTCAGTGTAGAAACTCATATGGTGCTATGACCGCAGGCTGTCCTCTGACGCATATGCTGTGGAATGGCGCATTTGCGATTCATCCCGTCCAAACGATAACACATAGGTATGACCAGAACGGCTGTTGCAATCATAGCATTAAACCCAGAAACCTGCGCAATTGCGGTGGATCCCGTCAGACCATTAATGCTCAGGCCCGGCTGAATCATAGAATGTACAGTTTGGTGGGTGGTTGCATAGTTTGATGTTTTGAAATGTCTGCCATTGGGACGATGTCAATCATATACCGATGTATATGTGATCTTGGATATTCGATGCTACTTGGTCAATTTGATAGATATAAAATCAAATTAACCTTTCTACAAAATAATATTTGGGTAAAAACCCTAGTGCCATGGGCCTATGGCATCAATCCATTCCCAGAGTGTTCAGACCCCAAACAGAAATACCTACCTACAGCCCTGTCAGGTTCCCGGATTAGTAGGTCATCTCACATCACGTGGTCACCGCGAGATGACCATCTGGGTCATAGCCACAGGACTTTTGGCAAGGTTGTCAAAATTCTTTTTGGGTTCTTTCAGCTCAAATTGCTTCAAAACTAGTCATTTTTCATCAAAATGACCCTGTACTAATGATTAGTAGCTCATAACGATCAATTTGATATATTTATCTAACAAATAAGATAAAGATTCAAACGCCATCGGACCATGCAACTTGAATAAAAACTGATAAATACTGCTAACTATTTGCCGTGAATATGGCCCTTCATGCCAACATGTTGTTTAACAATCAGCAATCAACAAATCATAATTCATCATGTTTATGTTATCACAATTGCGATTAGATAAAAGATTCATCCAGTATTTGCAGTAGAGGGGTAAATGGCAACATAGTCTAAATACGGGCGAAAATAACTTTAGTACGGAACAGGAAGTAGAATCCCTGGCTCCAGTATGAAATGGCTACTTGTACCGGCACATAGTTGGCGAATTGAGAGAGAATGCAAAATGACAAGATGGCGGCGATAGAACACCGTCGATTTCACTTTTAAAGTTCCTTAAACTACATGTTTTATTATATTTTTCAAATCAGAAGTACTCGGGAAATATGAAGATGTACGTGAATAATATATTTTGCTTCTTAAATTATGGATTTATCAGCTCAGTTCATTTCCAGCTTTTATATAAGGTTATTTTCCACCCCAACTTCATGTACGGGGGTGAATCTTTTATCTAAATTGGGATATGGACATATATATGATCCATTATTTGAGCAGCCATTTCGTGCTCTGTATCATTTAACTAATTTTCCGCTTAATACACATTAACATGTTTCAGTGTTTCATCCTGATATATCAGAATGTGTGTAAGTAACCACAATGCGATTTGTTTGTTTGTTGGGGTTTTACATCCGAACAACATCTATGGTCATATGAGGATAGGTATCGACTTGTAACAATGTGCCCTCATGGCAATTTTATAGTGCTTCCCCACTGGGAGACCAGGTCACTGGCACCATGACCCGATTTCCCACTCAGTTACATGATACTGACACTGAGCGAACCAGTCTTTGACCTATCCTAGTAATGTCAAATGCCAGGCTAGGTAGCGATAAGTATACAATTTTTAGTCATTGCCCTGACTTGGCTCGGGTTTTGAACCCATGGATTCGAATCCCACGACCTGCTACACGTGAAGCGGACACTCAACTCATTTGGCCGCCTACTTCAGATTGTGAAGAGTGAAAACCATCACTATTCATGAACCATGACGTTTATATGCAAATGGCACCAGACGGGATGGCTGAATGAGTTGAGCGTCCGTCTCCCATTTTGGTAGATCGTGGGATTCGTATCAATGGGTTCAAACCCTGGTCAAGTCAAACCAATGACTTAAAAATCAATACTTGTCGCTTCCTAGCCATTATTAGGATAGGGCAAGGACTGGCTGGCTCATTGTCAGGATAATGTGGCTGAGTGGGATATCAGGTCATGGTGCTGGTGGCCTGGTCTCCCAGTGGGGCAGTAATATAAAGTCACCATGAGTGCGCACTGTTACAAGTCAGTACCCATCCTGATATGACCTTAGAGGACTTAATCTCCAAAAACAAAAATGCAAATGGAATCCCAGCTTAAAGCCGCCGCTGCCGGGTGCGCGCGCACTCACGTGACATGTCCGTGCGCACACTGGCGCACTTCCCGCAGCAGGCGACCCGGCTGTTGCTGTTGTAGCACTTGTTGGCGTCCATCCTGGCGCAGTTCCGGTTCCGGTCTCCGTAGTCACACGAGTCTCCTGCAGGGGGCGCGGCACAAGGTCACGTGATTAATGTGTTGGTATTGGTGCAACATTTAGCGACAGCCTAGCACCCACAATTATATGACTTGAGAGGACACCCACAATTATATGACTTGAGAGGACACCCACAATTATATGACTTGAGAGGACACCCACAATTATATGACTTGAGAGGACACCCACAATTATATGACTTCAGAGGACACCCACAATTATATGACTTCAGAGGACACCCACAATTATATGACTTCAGATAATACCCACAATTATATGACTTCAGAAAACACCCACAATTATATGACTTCAGAGGACACCCATAATTATGACTTCAGAGGACACCTACAATTATATGACTTCAGAGGACACCCACAATTATATGACTTCAGAGAACACCCACAATTATATGACTTCAGAGAACACCCACAATTATATGACTTCAGAGAACACCCACAATTATATGACTTCAGAGGACACCTACAATTATATGACTTCAGAGGACACCCACAATTATATGACTTCCTTGAGAGGACACCCACAATTATATGATTTCAGGGCTCCATCCACCTCGATACATGTGCGAAAAAACAAGAGTTATTCTTTTACCATACAGAGTTGACATTAATTGCCCAATAGGGCCTAGATCAGCCAGAAGGAGATCTGTAAGTTAATCTGTAAGTTAATTAAGTCAGTTTACACAGTTGTTGTTCGTTTACTTCGGTTTAAATTGTTGTTACATGAAGTCACTTTATCTTATCGTTCTAGTAATTCACATGACAGGTTTAGGGTTTAGGGCTGAGGGTTGAGGGTTGAGTTCTGAGGTCTGAGGACTGAAAGTTAAAGTTGCATAGTCCAATGAAATATGACATTTTCCAAAGCAAAACAATTATCTAGATTTGATTTTACATATCTAACTTAGATACGGATGCACTTATTGAACATTTGATTCTGCATAGAAGGGAATACTGAGTCAATTTAATAGAACATGTTGCTGTAGAGGTCTATGGTGTCAGAGTTTTGACAAGCTTGCCAAACATAATTTTCCATGTTTGCACTTCAAATATGTCAAAAGTTTACCATTTAAAATAAAAGTAACTTTAAGCTAATGTAAAGTAGATACTGGTGATCTATAAAATATATTTATCTGAGAAAAATTACAGAAACTCAAAACCATCGGACTATGCAACTTTAAGGTTTCAGGGTTGAGGGTTGAGAGGGTGAGAGTTGATGGTTGAGGGTTGAAGGTTGAGGGTTGAATGTTGAGGGTTAAGGGTTGAGAGGGTGAGAGTTGAAGGTTGAAGGTTGAGTGTTGAGGGTTAATGGTTGAGGGTTGAGGGCTGAGGGTTGAGGGCTGAGTGCTATGGCTGAAGGCTGATGGTTGAGAGTTCAGTGCTGAGGGCTAAGGGTTAAGGTTTGAGGGTTGAGGGTTGAGGGTTTAGAGGGTAACGGTTAAGGTTTGAGGGTTGAATGTTGAGGGGTAAGAGTTGAGAGGGTTTAGGTTTAGGTTTGAAGGTTAAGGTTTGAGCGCTGAGAGTTGAGGGTCAAGGGTTGAGTGTTGAGGGTTGGTGGTTGATGATTGAAGGTTGAGAGCTGAGGGCTGAAGGCTGATGGTTGAGGGTGGAGTGCTGACGGCTGAGGGTTAAGGTTCGAGGGTTGAGGATTGAGAGGGTGAGAGTTGAAAGTTGAGAGCTGAGGGTTGAGGGCTGAGGGTTAAGGTCTAAGGGTTGAGTGTCGAGGGTTGATGGTTGAAGGATAAAGGTTGATAGTTGATGGTTGAGGATTAAGGGTTGAGGGTTGAGGGTTGAGCTGCTCACCAGGAGTTGGCGCCGAGTAGAGCGAGTTGAAGTTTGAGCAGGAGGCGCAACACAGTTTCTGGTTGTAGTTCTGGTAGCAGCGGTCAGCAGTCAGAGCCTGGCAGTACCGGTCATACAGATCCTCGCACGCTGCAAGTAGAAGACGCAACATGATGCACTCAAGTCAACATAAGCTGTGCTCTACCATGTAATATACCATGGTAATTTATAACAACAGTCAGAGCCTGGCAGAACAGGTCATACAGATCCTCGCACTTGTGATGCAACATGCAACATGATGCTTTCATGTCAACATAAGCTGTGCTCTACCATGAAATATACCACAGTAATTTATAACAACAGTCAGAGCCTGGCAGAACAGGTCATACAGATCCTCGCACTTGTGATGCAACATGCAACATGATGCTTTCATGTCAACACAAGTTGGCTTCTACCATGTAATATACCACTGTAATCTATAGCAACAGTCAGAGCCAGGCAGTACTGGTCATACAGAACCTCGCACGATGCAACATACAACATGCAACATAACTCTTTCATGTCAACATAAGCTGTGCTCTACCATGTAATATACAACAGTAATTTATAACAACAGTCAGAGCCTGGCAGAACAGGTCATACAGAACCTCGCACGATGCAACATTCAACATGACGCTTTCATGTCAACGCAAGTTGTCTTCTACCATGTAATATACAGCAGTCACTTATAACAATGGTCAGAGCCAGGCAGTACTGGTCATACAAATCCTCGCACGCTGCAACTAGAAGACACAACATGATGTGTCAACATAAACTTCCTCTACCACAGTATTTTATTACAACAGTCAGAGCCTGATGGTACCGGTCACACATATCCTTGCACGCTGCAAGTAGAAGACGCAACAGGATGTGTTCATGTCAACACAAATTGTCCTCTACCATGTAATATAGCACGGTATTTTATAATAACAGTCATAACCCAATGGTACCAGTCATACAGATTCTTACACGATGCATGTAGAAGACGCAACATGATGCATTCACATCAACACAAACTCTCCTCTATCATGCAATATATCACAGTAATTTATAATGACAGTCAGAGCCTGATGGCACAGGTCACACAGATCCTGATACACTGCAAGACACAACATGATGTCTTCTACCATGTAATATACAACAATCATTTATAACAATGGTCAGAGCCAGGCAATGCCAGTCATACAGATCCTTGCACGCTGCAAGTAGAAGACACAACATGATGTGTCAACATAAACTTCCTCTACCACAGTATTTTATTACAACAGTCAGAGCCTGATGGTACGTGTCACACATATCCTCGCACGCTGCAAGTAGAAGACGCAACAGGATGTGTTCATGTCAACACAAATTGTCCTCTACTATGTAATATAGCGCAGTATTTTATAATAACAGTCAGAGCCTGATGACACCGCTCACACAGATCCTCGTTGCAAGTAGAAGACGCAACATAATGTGTTCATGTAAACACAAACTGTCCTTTACCAGGTAATATACCACTGTAATATATCACTACAGTCAGAGCGGATGGTGCTTGTTTTCGCTGTTCACCTATGGGTCTTTAGATGTGCAACCATGTATTGCATGCATTACTGTTGGGAGCTTATCTCCCTTCGTCCTGTTATTATGGCAGATTAGACAGCAACACAAATGAAGATGCATGTTTATGTCGTGGGGGGTGATGAAAATGGGAAATATTGCACCTAGAGTGGCACTCAAACCCACATCTCTTTGCATTCCAGGCCAGTGTGCTAACCATTACACCACCTAGGCTCCTTGATGTCACCACGCTACCCACACCTACCTGTCTATGTGGCTCCTTGCCTGAGAGGTCAGTGCAGACCACTACACTCATCCCCCTGGAATTGTAAGTCTTTTACTGCTTACAATTACATACATACAGGCAGTGCACTTACACATACACAGGGTAGGTTCAACAACTATACATCGCGTAGCTTGTACAGGATCCTGGTCATGGCATCAGTGTCATGGGGGTGATGAAAGTGGGAAATATTGCAACTAGAGCGGGACTCGAACCCACATCTCTTTGCATTCCGGGCCAGTGTGCTAACCATTTCACCACCTAGGCTCCCTGATGTCACCACACTACCCACGCCTACCTATATATGTGGCTCCTTGCCTGAGAGGTTAGTGCAAACCACTACACTCATCCCCCTGGAATTGTAAGTCTTTTAATGCTTACAATTACATACATACAGGCAGTGCACTTACACATACACAGGGTAGGTCCAACAACTATACAGCGCATAGCTCATACAGGATCCTGGTCATGGAACCAGTGTCATGGGGGGTGATGAAAGTGGGAAATATTGTGCCTAGAGCAGGACTTGAACCCACATCTCTTTGCATTCCGGACAAGTGTGCTAACCATTACACCACCTAGGCTTCCTGATGTCACCACACTACCCATGCCTACCCGTCTATATGGCTCCTTGCCTGAGAGGTCATTGCAGACCAATACACTTATTAAGAAATCACGTTTATAGTCACTATTATTTACAGCTACACACTCCGTTGGTTCAGACTTTTTCTTTGGGGAGGGATAACAATGTCAGATTGACAATTCTAAGTAACGCTATTTTAGTTTGAAGTAACTTTTGTAACACAAAGATCTCCTGACAATCGTAAAGCGAGGCAAATTCTAGTGATATGTATGGCCATATTTCACGTTAATTATGTCTGGCCAAAACCATCTAGTAAGGCACAGTGGAAGGAGGAAGAAAACAAGGCGGGCAAAGGAAGAGGTGGGAAGACAAACATTAGGGAATGGAAAGGCCTGGAGCTCGGCAAGTCCCAGAGGGCAGTCGAGAACAGGGAAAACAGGAGAAAACTGGTTGCAAAGTCATCGGTGGTACCCCAACGACCCTCGTGGTTAAGGGATTGATGATGATGAATTATCACTAACCGCGGAGATCTGTCAAATGTAAGCATACAACATAATTCATGCATACACACCAGTTGAACTCAATTTATCAATGCACGATTGTGATATTAACTAGGTCATTGCTACCCATCGAAGCCAGTAAGTTTTGACAAGGTCCCCAAAGAAATGATTAATGAATGAACCAGCATAGAAGTTAAAATTTGTTTTGAAAAATGAAAATGTTTTCATCTGACTATACAACTGAATACATAGTCCGATGAAAACATCAAATTTTCAAAACCAAAACAATTATCTAAATTTCATTCTACATATCTAACCTAGATACTGGTGCACTTATTAAATTGTTGGCGCATCATATAAAGGAAAACTGAGGCAATTTAATAGAACCTGTTATGGCGGAAGCCTATGGTGTCAGTTACCTCAAATTAAATTAAGATAGATAATAATGATCAACCTATGATATTGTAGTGGTCTGCACTGACCTCTCAGGCAAGTAACCACATAGACAGGTAGGCGTGGGGAGTGTATTGATATCAGGGAGCCTAGGTGGTGTAATGGTTAGCACACTGGCCCGGAATGCAAAGAGATGTGGGTTCGAGTCCCGCTCTAGGCGCAGTATTTCCCATTTTCATCACCCCCACGACACTGGTTGCCGTGATCAGGATCCTGTACAAGCTTTGCGCTGTATGGTTGTTGAACCTACCCTGTGTATGTATGTGTTAGTGCATTGCCTGTATGTATGTAATTGTAAGCATTACAAGACTTACAATTCCAGGGGGACGAGTGTAGTGGTCTGCACTGACCTCTCAGGCAAGTAACCACATAGACAGGTAGGCGTGGGGAGTGTATTGATATCAGGGAGCCTAGGTGGTGTAATGGTTAGCACACTGGCCCGGAATGCAAAGAGATGTGGGTTCGAGTCCCGCTCTAGGCACAGTATTTCCCATTTTCATCACCCCCACGACAATATTTATCTCAGAAAATGACATAAACTCAAAAGCATTGGACTAGGCAACTTAAACAAGACATTCAGATAATAGATTAAAATGATCAACCTAATATATTTATCTCAGAAAATGACAAAAGCTCAAAGCATCGGACTATACAACTTTAAGAAGCCATTCAGATAATAGAAAGCTCAACTACATTAAACTTAACAGAAGGTGAAGGTCGGCCTTTCATTCGTAGCTACCTGTCTGTACGTAAATTACAGCTAGGACACCCCCACGGCTGGTTCTAAGTATGAGAACAGACAGCCAACTAATTACAAATGAGGGAATCATCTTTAACGGTCATTCTCTGTGGCGGGTAGCGTTCTCTGTGGTGGAGTGGTTAGAGTGTCTGACTTTTTTCTAGGTCAGACTCCTAATCTTAGGGTCGGTGGTTCGATTCCCCGTGCCCCCACCTCTGCCAATTTGGATTTCCACCGCTGTGTATAATTTACAGCGTCATCAAAGGCCGGTTGCTCTCATACCATGTCTATGTGGTGTGGGAGGTTAAAAATCCCTTGGGTCGGTAAAAGTGTAGGCTCGGCTTTCTATCGACCAGCAGTGGAGTGGGGAAGACCAGTCGTCTGTGACTGGGATTTCCCCTGCTTGGGACAACTAATGTACCAAAAAAAAAAAAAATGACGACAAAGATGAGAGACAAATAAGTGTTCACATTTCCTGTCTACCATTCGCTATATCGCTATATCGCTATATCGCCTCTTGAGGTCACTTATTTTGCAGAAGTCACTTATTTTGCGTTGGTCTGGGGATCAGTCTCATTACACAGATGCTGTGCATGCGCATGGCGGGTCCGCGTTGACAATGATCAACAGGGCTGACTGATACCGAAGCCGAAATAAATAACCGGATGTTTGATGAGGCGGAGTGGGAAAGTAAACGGCGCTTAAAAAAAGGTGGAAGGCGGCGTTGCAACGGGTCAGTGTAGGCGGGTGGAGCGCAGGCCAGCCGCGGCACCAACTTCCGGTCTGACAGCTAGTCGCCGTCCAGCGTTTCGTGCATCACCGCTTTGACAACATTTCACGTCACATTGAGACCAATGATGAAAGCAGCAGAATTACACAAATATGTGACATCACATTGAGACCAATGACGAAAGCGGCAGAATTAGACAAATGTCTGATGTCACATTGAGACCAATGATGAAAGCGACAGAATTAGACAAATGTCTAATGTCACATTGAGACCAAAGATGAAAGCAGCAGAATTAGACAAATATGTGACATCACATTGAGACCAATGATAAAAGCGGCAGAATTTGACAAATGTCTGACGTCAGATTGATGCCAATGACAAAAGCAGCAGAATTAGACAAATATGTGATGTCACATTGAGACCAATGATGAAAGCGGCAGAATTTGACAAATGTCTGATGTCAGATTGATGCCAATGATGAAAGCAGCAGAATTTGACAAATATGTGATGTCACATTGAGACCAATGACAAAAGCGGCAGAATTAGACAAATGTCTGATGTCACATTGAGACCAAATGAGGAAAGCAGCAGAATTAGACAAATATCTGACGTCATGTTGAGACCAATGACAAAATCAGCAAAATTAGATCACGAGATTGACATAATTCGTTCGTGGCCTCCCTGCCTACTGGCTATCTCAAAGTAGGTGCCCAAAGAGATAAGGTAATAAATTCACTGATTATTCTGTATATGCTGCCCCAAATCATTAGTTAACGCACCAGTACCTTCCGCCTGCCCGGCCGGGGCCAGCTGCAGCTGCGTCGACTACAGTGGCGCCGTGATCGGAGCGGGCGGACGCGGAACTATCGCGCCGATCACAGCGCCAGTGGCGGGGGGTGCGGGCTGGCTGCACATTGAGACCAATGACGAAAGCGGCAGAATTAGACAAATGTCTGATGTCACATTGAGACCAAATGAGGAAAGCAGCAGAATTAGACAAATATCTGACGTCATGTTGAGACCAATGACAAAATCAGCAAAATTAGACAAATGTCTGATGTTACATTGAGACCAATGATGAAAGCGGAAGAATTAGACAAATATGTGACGTCACATTGAGACCAATGATGAAAGTGGCAGAATTAGACAAATATGTGACGTCACATTGAGACCAATGATGAAAGCGGCAGAATTAGACAAATATGTGACAAATATAAATAAGCATGGCGCGTTCACCATTGACGTGTGCAAAGAATGCACCTTTTTTTAAATCTCCCTGTCCTTCTCTCGTGTCCCTCTCTCTCTCCCTCTGTCCACCTATCCCTGTATCCCTCTGTCCTCCTCTCCCTTTGTACACCTCTCCCCCTGTTCACCTCTCCCTCTCTTCGTCTGTCCCTTTGTCTATCTCCGTTTGTCCACCTCTCCCTCTGCCCCTCTCTCCCCATCTCCCCCTGTCCCCCTGTCCCTTTCCCTTCCTTCATTTCTCCCTCTTTCTCCATACTCCCCATTCTCCCTCTCTCCCTTTTTCCCCCTCTCCATCTCTCCCTCTCCCGTTCTCTCCCCCTCTCTCTCCCTGTCTCCCTCTCCCCCTCTCTCTCTCTTCCTCTCTCCCTCTCCCCCTCTTCTCCCTCTCGCTCTCCCCTCCCACCCTCTCCATAAACCATACACAGAAGGCTCAAAGTGCACACGATTTAAACCGGTTTGCTAATTCTGTTATGGTCAAAATATTGCCTAATCTCTTGGCAACACTGCCCTCCACTCGACGTCATGAAACCTACATCGAACCCATCAGATAATTGAAGGTCAATATTGGACGATTGTCGTCTGCTGAGCGAGGCAACACCAAATACCCGCGCAACTTTACACGGACGATGCCATAACAATGATATCTGTCTTTTTTTTCTATTTTTATTCCGCTTTCCCCCATTTCTATTCCATTTCGCTGGATATTTACTAGAGTGGTTGGCAGTGAGTGCTTTTAAAATGTTTCTGTATTCTCTGCGATATTTTGGGGATGGAATTCAGCGCGTTATTTGCGCTCACTGTGCACCACGTGACCGGCGAAAAGGATTCTATTTAAAGGCAGTCTTTCACATGATTGGTTCTGCTGGGCTAGAGATTGCATTACAACTGTACTTTAAGGCCCTGTCGCACTACGACATATGGCGTTAGCAGATAACCTTTTGCGCTGTGGGCGGTCCGAGCAAGGTATGAAGCGTACAGAGAGCGTATGGCTGGGGTATGGCTAGCGTATCCATGGCATATAGTGACGTATACGAAACGTATAGCGACATATACCCGGCATGCTGGGACATGCAGTGACGGTTGGAGGTGACAGTTCCAGCGTATGATTAATGTATGCCAACGTATGGTCAATGTACACCTAGCGTGTCGATGTGTGCACAGCGTGTGCAAAACATATTCAAAACTTATGCATAATGTGTGCAAAGCATGCTCGTGATGTATGCAATCACCGTTAGGCCACACCCCGGTCACATGATCGGTCACCGATGGGTATAAATACACTTGAGTTTTGGCTCTCTCCACACACTGCCACCATGCCTGCCAAGAAGAACATCACAGCTTCAGCTGCCTGCAAGGCTGCTATCACTACTGGACTAGGGCGTGGGAGAGGCAGGAAGAAGCAGATTCTGCCAGCATCACCATCTCCATCTCCGGTGTCATCACCTGCCTCCTCACAACATCACTCTCCAGCACATCACTCTCCAGCACATCACTCTCCAGCACACCACTCTCCAGCACACCACTCTCCAGCACACCACTCTCCAGCACACCACTCTCCATCTAGCCAGCCTGAAGAGATGGAGATGGAGCATGAGGTGGACACAGATGCAGAGCCAAACGCGGCCCCGCTCCAGCTCTCCATCTCCTGCTTCCCATGGGAGCTTGCATGCATTATCCATTGCCTCCACCACCTCGGCCTCTACCTCAGCCTCCACTAGCACCTCCAGCTTCGCCTCGGCAAAGAAGAAGAGGGCCAAAAAAAGCGACTGTTCTCGGTCACTACCCGAGGAGGATAGAATGTTGGATTTCTTGCAGGAGAATCAAGTCATCTGGAAAGTCAAGATGACAGACTACAGGCGGTCGGACAAGAAGGGAAAGATGTGGGAGGACCAGGCAAACTGGATGGGGAGGACATCCATGCATCTTCAAGGGTGGTTCAAGTCACTGCGGGACACAAACATGACGCTTCACAAAAAGAAGAGCGGTGACGGAGCCTCCGAACTGACTGAGAGGGAGCTGTGGATAATGCAGAAGTTCAGTTTCCTGCGGTCAGTCGTCAGGCACCGGCCTGAGCCCTGCAGAACTGCAAGTACAAAATCTTTTATCCTTCTGGGCAGTATGGGCATTAGCATTCTGGTAAAACCCATATTATTCTGGACAAGTCGACAAAGCGCTATATTTTATTTACATAATTAATCTGGAGAAATCAATTTAATCATTTTACGTTATATATTTTTTGATGTTCTTTATTGTTTATTTGTGTTGTTGTTGACCTCATTTGTGGAAACATCGATTTGCATTGATGTTACTTATGTTATTTTATAATTTTGTCTTGCAGGATGGCTGTCATAGACGCTGTGCAGGGGGATCTTGATGCTGCCGAGAATGTCTGCACTGATCTTGAGATTGGGCCTGAGGAAGAGGTTCCGGCCACACCTTCTGCTGCAGTCTGAGAATGGGGAAAGGGGAAGCAGTCAGCCCCAGACGACATGAACCTGCTGGCAGCCATCCAGAAGCAGTTCGACGAGTCGGGGGACCTGCTGAAGGACCTGTAGCTGCCTCCAAAACCGGCCCTTATGGAGCGTGCCACGTTCTCAAACTATGTGCGAGACTCGCTGATGATGATGCCATGGGAACGGTTCCGGAATACACAGGCAGTGGACAACCGCATTTTGTCACAGGGGTTGGAGGACGATTGTGGACCTGAGGAACCTGTGGTTCTTTTGGCTCCTGTGGCTGCAGTGGCTCCTGTGGCTGCAGCGGTGCCTGTGGCTGCAGCGGCTCCTGTGGTTTGTGTGCCTCATGCAGGGCATTCTCGAAGTGAGCTGTACCAGACCCAGCCCCAGCAGTGGATCCACCAGCCACCACCGGCATCGCCATGGGCATCACAAACCCAGGACTATGCGCAGCAGTATATGCTGCAGCTGCTGCAGTCTGTGGTGCAGCAGCTGCAGCATCCGCAGCATCTGCCTGTGCAGCCGCAGCCTCAACATCTGCCTCTCCAACCTCTCCAGATGTGCCATCAGCCAGTCCCGCCTCTGCCTCAGCTGGTGCCAAGTCCCTATGTGGCACCTGCACCTCAGCGTCAACTTTGGCCACTTGGTGTAGCTGTTCAGACCATACCTCCTCCAGCACCGTGTCAACGGCAACCTGCTGCCAGGACTGTGAGTGGGCCCTGGGCATCAACTCCAGTTTCCAGTGGCAGTTCCAATCTCACAACAGCAGCAACTGGAACATCATCACGGTCGCCGAGCCAAACGTCCGATGGACTCTTGAACTTGTCGGGGCTGTCAGGGATCTCTGGTGGGTTGGGGGTATCTAATTTAGACCTCTTCCGCTCGTCAACCCGGATGTCACCATTGGGGGGGCCCAACTATGAGAATGTGAAGTGAATGTGTAAATATGTGTAAATAGGTGCTTATTATTATTCTATTATGTTTATTATGTTTTGATGTTCTTATGTTCTCATGTTTATTATGTTATTATGTTCTTCTGTATATATGTATATATGAAAGATGTTCTTGCTCTGTAATAAAGATTTTGTTAAACTAGATTTTTTGTGTCCAAGTTAAATAATGTCATAATGTAATTGTTATAAATTAAACTAAAAAGGATAAGAATTTAGCCAATGAAAATAAATACAAATTAATATTAATGACACAAGTGCCTACCCTCTCTTCCCCTCTCTTCCTCTCTCCCTCTCTCTTCCATTTTCTCTCCCCCTCTCTCTTTCCCTCTCACCCAATTTCTCTCCCCCTCTCTTCCTCTCTCTTCCACTCTCTTCCCCTCTCTGTTCCTCTCTCTCCCTCTCTGTGCTGTGTACATAAAATAGTATATTAAACTAGGTTATGCTGTCAAAAATTTAATTCTTCTAAAAAGAGAAGAAATAAATTATAAGTATTGTTAACTAGATTTGTGTCTGAGTTTAATGAGGTACATAGAAAATATAGCAGACATGTAATTGTGTTTTGATATCTAAAATTGATATACTTTATTTGTACAAATAGACATATAAACATATAAGCATCTCGTAACAGTAACAGTAGACATCTCACAACATAATGGACATGTAAGTAGACATAAATATATCATAACAGTACATATATCACAGTGCATACAGACAGATGCAATTTTTGCTGCGGAACTCAACCATAAGCTTGTCATACAACCCAAACTGTGGCCGCCTCCTGATCCAGGGTCTGACCAGACGGGATGGCTGAATGAGTTAGAGCATCCGTCTCCCGTGCTGGTAGATCGTGGAGTCGTGGGTTCAAAACCTGGTCGGGTCAAACCAATGACTTAAAAATTGATACTTATCGCTTCCTAGCCAGGCGCTCGGCATTATTAGGATAGGACAAGGACTGGTTCGCTCAGTGTCAAGATAATGTGACTGAGTGGGATACTGGGTCATGGAGCTGGCAGTCTGGTTTCCCAGTGGGACAGCACTATAAACTCGCCATGAGTGCGCACTGTCACAAGTCAGTACCTGTCCTGATATGACCTTAGACGTTGCTAGATTGTAAAACAACAAACAAACAAACCAGGGTCTGACCCACGTTCTCTGCTGACTCCTCCTTCTCCTATCGACACGGGCCGCCAGAAGAGCTATGAGCTATTGATCTAGCTCATGCTGGTAAATGGCAACTCGGTAATGATGCTGGAAATGTAGATGGAGTGCAGGGACATCCATCGCCTCTGAACAGTTGAGAAGGTCTGCTGGAAGAAGCCAGGTGGTGCCTTGATATACCTACTGCCAACACGCTGGGGATACCCTGGTGATATGCTGGGGATACTTCAGGGGCACTCTCACATACGCTAGGGGCACACTCGCATACGTTAACGGAACCTTGTGAGTACGTTATATACATCAGAGACACGCGGGGGGCACCGGTTGTACGTATGGCTAATGTGTACCAATGTATCCCAACGTACCCCTAACGTGCTCCTAACGTATGCCGAGGTACACCTAGCATACACGTAACGTATGAGGAACGTAAGAGTCACACATTGACACACGTTGGAAATTTTGAACATGCACACAAATTTGTCAGAGCCTCGACGCACGCTGATGTAAGACAACGTATAACGATGTATCCCAAATCTACCCGACATATGCCCAACATATACGTAGCGTATGACGATGCACGCCGACGTGTTGGTCGAAAATCACATACTTCGGCATATACACTAAGGCTATACGTCGTAGTGTGACAGGCCCTTTAGAAACATCATTGTTTGTTGGAGATTTACGTCCTGGCAACATCTAAGGTCAATTCAGGACGGATTTGCTACCGGCATCATAACCCGATATCCCACACAGTCACATTATCTTGATACGGTGCTAACCAGTCCTTGCCCTATTCTAATAATACCGAGTGCCAGGCTAGGTAGCGACAAGTAGTGACAAGTATAAATTTTGTAAGTCATTGCTTTCAACCACAGATCAGATGGGATGGCCGAATGACTTGAGCATCCATCTCCTGTTTTGGTAGATCGGTGGATTCTAACCCATGGGTTCGAACCCTAGTCGAGTGAAAGCAATGACTTAAAAATTGCTACTTGTCGCTTTCTAGCCAGGTGATCGGCATTATTAGGCTAGGGCAAGGAATGGTTGGCTCAGTGTCAGCACAATGTGACTGAGTGGGATATCAGGTCGTGGTCTCAGTGGGACCTCACTATAAATTCGCCATGAATGTGCACTGTCACAAGTTAGTACCCATTCTGATATGACCTCAGATGTTGCCAGGACATAAAACTCCAACAACCAACCAATCAACCAGCTTTCACTCGGTTGGCGTTCAAAACGCGCGACCTCCCACACAGGAAGCCGGCCACCACTTTAAAGACCCAGTCACACCTTACCGGACTGAGTACCGGACACCACCGGACAAAGACTTGTCTAGTCCGGTGGTGTTCGGTATCAAAATGTATCGAAATGTGTCGAACTGTTTCAATGGCCACCGGACGAAATGGATGCTAAATGGACAAGGAATGTACATTAACAATAGCCAATGGATGAGAACCGGACGGCAACCGAATGTCAAACGGACGGACCAAACACCAAATGGACATGTACCGGACTGTTCACGGGTGCGCTGAAAAAACCGATGGAACGAATTCCCCCAACACCGTCAACGGACTATTCAGGAAGCAAACTGGAGACGTAACGGATGGGTAACGGACATGAACCGGGCAAAATGGACTAAACAGACTTAAACCGGACACCAAACGTACATGTCAGTCCGCGGCGTCTGGTACACATTTTGTGCATGCTCAAAACTTGTACCGGACACCGCTGGACACCACCAGACAGATAACGGACATGCCGGATGCCAACCGTATATAAACTGTACATTGCCGTATTTCACCGAACAGTGTCCGGTTTCTGTCCATTTCTCCAATCCGGTAAGGTGTGACTGGGCCTTTACCGATTCAGCCATCCTGTTCAGTTATCACGCGTCAAACCTAAAATGTCATAGAGACCGCGCCCCCGACCTGCGACTCTGAACTCTCCCTGAGCCGAAACCCGTGTTTGTGTAAATATCCCGACTCACCCCCACCCCCAAACTACCACTCCCCCATCCCTTATCACCACAGCCATTACCAGATCATCCACTCATCCGCCTACACAGTCATTACAAGTCCATTATGACTGTAGCCCGCCGAACACCCACCCCCACCCCCACCCCCCACCACTACCCCAACCCCTACCCTAACTCCACAAAACAACATTAACAAAATCTGGTTCATAAAATTAAACCCACCTCAAAGCAAAAAAAAAGAAAAGAAGCCCCTTTCTCCAATCCCCAAAGCACACCTGCTAAGATGACCGCCACTTCCGGTCCCGTCCTACGCATGCGCCGTGGCGACCTTCCGGGAAGAGGTTGCTTCTCTGCCTGCCGACCTGACCCGTGCAGCGGTTTGCTTGGTAAAGTGCCGGCGGAACTGGCGTTGACTTGTTGGTGCCACCCGGCCCATTGAGGCCCATATTGGTGGGGGGTGACTTGTTGGTGCGACCCGCCTCATTGAGACCCATTAGGGGGCAGCACTGGTCCGGCGGAACGCTGCAGTATTAATGCTAAGTGGGTCTGTGAACCGCGAGGCGCCGCGCATGCGCCGAATTCAGAATGCCCAGCGCACACAACAAGCACAGTTTGTTGCTTGTTGGAGTTTTACATCCTGGCAACATCTATGGTCATATCAGGATGGGTGCCGACTTGTGACAGCGCGCACTCATGGCAATGTTATAGTGCTGCCCCACTGGGAAATCAGGCCACCGTTCTCCATGACCCGATATCCCACTCAGTCACATTATCCTGACACTGAGCTAACCAGTACTTGTCCTATCCTATTAATGCCAAACCTCAGACTAGGAAGTGATTGGTTTGATTCGACCGGGAATCAAACTCCCGATCTCCCGCACGGAAGCCTGCCCTCTACCGATTCGGCCACCGCGTCCCGTGACCCAACAAGCACAACAAAGGGCCGGATTGTGGGTGGGGTGGGGGTGGGGGTGAGGTGGGGGTGGGGGAAGGGGGCGCTGTGTTTATGGGGTTGGATGGAGGCTTGTGAGGTGAGGGGGTGGGGTGCTACGGATTCACTACCGTGAACCGTCGATGCAACCACCCGCAGTGACTCGCGCAGGTCACGTGACATGACACGGGAGTCACATGGTGACAGGGGCAGGGTGTGTGTGTGGTGGGGGGGGGGGTGTGATGGTAATGATGTGTGTACTTGGTGAGTAATAGGCAATCATTACTGAATGATATGCAATCAGTTATAGTTTATACACACTACGGCGTTGTTATACACGTTGAGCATACATGTTATACAATGCTGTTTCATTGCCACACTCATTATGTGAGTTATACACACTGCACCATTGTTATACATACTAAGCATACCTGTTCTACAATGGTGTTCCATTGCCACACTCGCTATGGGGGTTAGGCACACTGAACATGCTCGTTATTTAATGATGTGCTGTTGCTACACACATTAATTGAGTTATGCACACTGCGCATGCTTTTTATACAATGCTGTGTCATTGCTACACTCATTGTGTGAGTATACACACTGTGTCATTGCACACTCATCATGTGAGTTATACACACTGCACATGCTTGTTATACAATGCTGAAGTGTTGCAACACTCATTATGTGAGTTATACATTCTGTGTAGTTGCTATACCCATTATGTGAGTTATACACACTGTGCCATTGCTACACTCATTATGCAAGTTATACACACTGTGTCATTGATACACTCATTATGTGAGTTATACACATTGTGCCATTGCTACACTCAGTAGCTCAGTTATACAAACTGTGCCATTGCTACACTCATTATGTGAGCTATACACAATGTGCCGTTGCTACACTCATTATGTGATTTATGCACACTGTGACATTGCTGCACTCATTATGTGACTTATACACACTGTGTCATTGCTACACTCATTATGTGAGTTATACACACTGTGCCGTTGCTACACTCAGTAGCTGAGTTATACAAACTGTGCCATTGCTACACTGATTATGTGATTTATACACACTGTGCCGTTGCTACACTCATTATGTGATTTATACACAGTGTGTCATTGCTGCACTCATTATGTGAGTTATACACACTGTGCCGTTGCTACACTCATTATGCGAATGATAACACTGTGCCGTTGCTACACTCATTATCTGAGTTATACATACTGTGTCATTGCTACCCTCATTATTTAAGTTATACAAACTGTGCCATTGCTACACTCATTATGTGAGTTATACACACTGTGTCATTGTTGCCCTCATTATGTGAGTTATACATACTGTGTCATTGCTACACTCATTATGTGAGTTATACACGCCGCGCGCGCGTGTAGGCGGAGACTCCCTGTGACCTACTTCCTGTCCCAGGGAGGGTCCCCAGGCTGCTCCTACAGGAAGACCGGAAGTGACCGACCGCCATTGTAAGATGTGTAAGTGATGACAGAACCCTCGTCAGGGCTCTGATGTCTACCCTCGGGCTGACAGAACAGCCTGAAATGTGCTCCAATTTCTCCAATCTCCTGCCTACGCACCTGTAGGCAATGTCACAACAGGCGCTTGCATGCATTACTTACAAACCAACCAAGCCAAGAGCACTTGCTTTGTACATGTATTCTACAACATGAAGCTGGTTGGTATTGTAGTAGTCTGCACTGACCTCTCAGGCAAGTAACCACATAGACAGGTAGGCGTGGGTAGTGTGGTGATACCAGGGAGCCTAGGTGGTGTAGTGGTTAGCACACTGGCCTGGAATGCAAAGAGGTGTGGGTTCGAGTCCCGCTCTAGGCGCAATATTTCCCATTTTCATCACCCCCCAAGACACTGGTGCTGTGACCAGGATCCTGTACAAGCTATGCGCTGTATGGTTGTTGAACCTACCCTGTGTATGTATATGGTAGTGCACTGCCTGTATGTATGTAATTGTAAGCATTAAAATACTTACAATTCCAGGGGGACGAGTGTTGTAGTCTGCACTGACCTCTCAGGCAAGTAACCACATAGACAGGTAGGCGTGGGTAGTACGGTGATACCAGGGAGCCTAGGTGGTGTAATGGTTAGCACACTGGCCTGGGATGCAAAGAGATGTGGGTTCGAGTCCCGCTCTAGGCACAATATTTCCCATTCTCATCACCCCCACGACAGTACCTTTGCTTGTCTAGAAAGTTTGTCATCTTTGTCTTACGTCAACTCAAAGGGACTGGTTGGCTCAGTGTCGGGATAATGTGTCTGAGTGGGATATCAGGTCATGGTGCTGGCAGCCTGGTCTCCCTACTGGGGCAGCACTCTAAAGTCGCCATGAGTGCGCACTGTCACAAGTCAGTACCCATCCTGATATGATCTTAGATGTTGCCAGGACGTACAACTCCAACAACCAACAACTACATTCACTCAAAGGTTAAGCGATAGGATGTGTTTGTTGGTTTGCCGGGGTTTTACATCGTGGCAACATTTAAGGTCATATCAGGATAAACGATAGTAAGACAGTATAAAACAATTGGATATTTGAAATCATTATACGAAGAGCTCAGGCGCAAAACCACGTAAACGCCGATCCAAAAATGCAGTTTAAATAACAGATTCTCCCTGAAAATAATTTTTATTCTCACTAATTCCACTTTTTATATAATCATATAGCTATGGAGCAATCAACAACAAAATATGAATATAAAACCATGAACTTCTTGTAGGTTTGATTCCGATGCTTATCTCCATTTTTGGATCGGCGTTCACGTGGTTTTGCGCCTGAACTTAGTTCATCTTGTAGACTTTCTGACAGGAATAGTAGGGAATTTTCCAACTACCAATGTCCCTGTCACACCTTACCGGATTGAGCAATGGACATAACTGGACAAAGAATTGTCTAGTCCAGTGGTGTTCAGTATCAAAATATATCAAAATGTGTCGAAATGTTACGCTATCGGGTCAAAGGCCGCCGGACGAAACAAACGCTTAATGGACAAAGAATGTACATTAACGAATAGCCAACGGATGAGAACCGGACAAGAACAAAACGAAACCAGATCACAACCGAATGTCTAACGGATGGACCAAACATCAACCGGACATGTACCGGACTGTAACGGACACGCCAAAAACATATACTGACCAAATTCCCACAACACCGTCAATGGACAATGCAGGAAGTAAACCAGAGACGTAACGGATGGGTAAAGAACATGAACCGGAAAAAACGGACTAAATGGACTTAAACCGGACACCGGCCATACACGTCAGTCCAGCGGTGTCCGGTACAAGTTTTGCACATGTTCAAAACTTGACACCGTACACACCAGACACCACCAGACAGATAACGGAAACGCGGGACGCCTACCTTATATAAACCGGACATTGACGTATTTCACCGGACAGTGTCCGGTTTCTATCCATTTCCCCAATCCAGTAAGGCGTGACTGAGCCTTAATACGTCTTGAAAAACTACCTATTCTATTTCACAAACACATCTTAGAGTTCTTAATAACAACTGGGCTGTGTCACTTCCTATGATTTTAGCTACGCTTTGTGAGTTTAACAACTTCAGAATTGTATCAGAGATGGTTTTTGCTGTTATTTGACACACATCTGACCATTTGATTAAAATCACGTGATCAGATATTTAAACACTGATAGAGGCGTTTAATAATAATAGTACACAAGACCAAATACTGCTAATCACTTAAAGCTGCATAGTCCGATGAAAATATCAAATTTTCAAAACCAAGCCCATTATCAATATTTGATTTTACATATCTACTTTAGACACTGGTGCACTTATTAAACATTTGTTGTCACCTAGAAGGACATACCGGGGGATTTTAATAGAATCTGTTACTGTAGAAAGCTATGGTGTCAGAGTTTTGGCATGTGTGCCATAACTAATGTTGCATGTTTGCACTTGAAATATCTCCAAAGTTAGCCATTTAAAATAGAAGCTACTTCAAGCTAAAGTAAGGTACATTATAATGAACAACCTAATGTATTTATCTCAGGAAATGTCAGAAACTCAAAACCATCGGATTATGTAAAGGGGCTGTCACATTAGGGTTTTTTGCGGGAGCGTATGGCGGCGTAAGCGCGTTACGTCATATACGTCGGCATACGCCATATACGCTACTCATACGCTACGCATACGCTACTCATACGCTACTCATACGCCCCCAGATGCCGCCAGATGCCGGCGTATGTGAAGCGTATGAGGCATACGCCGCCATACGCTTTCATAAATCCGTCCGTCCAAATTTTTTTGTGCATGCTCAAAAAAACCCGACCTATGAGGGCGTATGGCCCATACTGTCAAAAAATGTCACAGCACGCTCCCATACGCTCACATACGCTCCTCATACGCTCCTCGTACGCTCCTCGTAGGTTCCACATACGCTCAAAACCACCCGAAAGGTCACCAAATGTCATCATAGGCCGGCACGCGCAGGACCTACGTAGGTTTTCAATACGCTCCCGCCATACGCCGTAATGTGACAGGGCCTTAACTCTAATGTGCAATCTGATTAGTCATGTTCATTTCAAGTCATTGAGGGTAAAAATAATGTAGCGTAAGTTTAATCATCTGTTATTGTCATCACTTGTTCATTCACATCATGGAAACCAGCTAGATAAGCATCGCTTTTCTGGGATCCTCTCTGTCTGTAAGGAATTTGTATGCATTTATTGTATCGCGTCAGTTTATTGTAAACATACCTTACAGAGAGTTAAAATAAAACAATTGAATTCAATACTCATTAAGCATATCTTGCATCCTCAGCAATTCTAACTTTCACAGAGGACGATCGGAAAAAGAATTAAATCAGGCACCGCCAGCAGAGACGCCGGGCCGTGTTTGAGCCCTTCTGTGTTGGTGACCACTCTCCCCGAACATGATCACGTGGCTCTGTAGGGGTAGAACTAGGTCAAGCCTAAACTAGGCTGGACAAGACCTGAGCTCCTGATTGGACGCGGTGGCTGAATCCGTAGAACACAGACTTCCCGTGCAGAAAGTTTCGGGGTCGGAATCCCAGACGAGTCAAACCGATGACTTATGAAATTTATACTTGTCGCTACTTATCCTAGCACTTGGCATTAATAGGATAAGACAAAGACTGATTAGCACAGTGTCAGGATAATGTGACCATGTGGGATATTGCTCGGGTCATGGTGCCTGGTGCCTGGTCTGCCAATGGGGCAGTACTATAAAGTCACCTTGAGAGCATCCTGTCACAAGTCGGTACCCATCCTGATATGACCTTAGATGTTGCTAGGAAGTAAAATAACAACAAACAAAACAAACCTAAGTGCCTGAATCCTTTGTTCGACTAACATACTGATGCATAATTTAGTGTCAGATTAAAGCGCGGAGGTAATAACTTCAGATACCACCACAAAAACCATACCTGCATTGCTGAGAACTAATGGTCTTGTGAATCTGACAAGTGCCTTGTCATCGTTCTTTATGGGCTGCATCAACAACTCACTTGTCAAGGTAATGTCCTAATTGTCAATAGGGAGAAGTGGAATTGTCAAAAGAAAACCCAGCTCCAGATTAAATCAGTTGACATCCCACACATTGAAACCCAAGTTGAAGAACCATAATAGGTGGAAAAACAATGAGGGAAGAGGGTCCGCTTTTTAATGATCATTGATGACGTCATTATTGGTGAATTCTAAACTGCGCAGATTTTTATGTGGCCTTTAAAGAAAAAAAGATATAGTGATTATTTATGAACGTATTGATGCTGCAACATATCCGATAATGTGGACAGATTTTCAGATGAATACTTTACTAGTACTCTGCTTTAAGACGAGGACTCTCAGAAGTGAATTAATCAGGGCCATAAAAGACCTTCGACATGTGTGTTGCGGAGGGTTGTTCTGGGAATGAATGAGAAGCAAACAATAAGAAGCTCGCGATAGATGTAAAGAACGCTGTAAAAAAAGATGGCGACGAGTCGCAAATGAACACCAGCGATACAGAACAGAGTAGATCAAGTTGAGCACAGGTGGTGTGTGGGTGAGGTTATGTGTGTGGGTGAGGGTTGGTGTTGATGAGGGTTGGTGTGTGGGAGAGGGTTGGTGTTAGTGAGGGTTGGTGTGTGGGAGAGGGTTGGTGTTGGTGAGGGTTGGTGTGTGGGAGAGGGTTATAGGTGTGTGAGGGTTGGTATGTGTGTGAGGGATGGTGTCTTTGAGGGTTGGTGTGTGGGAGAGGGTTGGTGGGAGAGTGAGGGTTGGTATGTGTGTGAGAGATAGTGTGCGTGAGCGTTGGTGTGTGGGAGAGGGTTGGTGGGTGTGTGAGGGTTGGTGGGTGTTTGAGGGTTGGTGGGTGAGGGTTGTTGTGGTAGAGTTGGTGTGTGGGTGAGGGTTGGTATCTTTGAGGGTTGGTGTTTGGGAGAGGGTTGGTGGTGGTGAGGGTTGGTGTGTGGGAGAGGGTTGGTGGGTGTGTGAGGGTTGGTATGTGTGTGAGAGATAGTGTGTGTGATGGTTGGTGTGTGGGAGAGGGTTGGTGGGTATGTGAGGGTTGGTGGGTGAGGGCTGTTGTGGTAGAGTTGGTGTGTGGGTGAGGCTTGGTATGTGTGTGAGGGTTGGTGTGTATGAGGGTTGGTGTGTGGGTGAGGGTTGGTGTGTGGGTGAGGCTTGGTGTATGTGGGTTGGTGTGTGGGTGAGGGTTGGTGTGTGAGGGTTGGTGAGTGAGGAGTGGTGTGTGAGGGTTGGTGTGTGAGGGTTGGTATGTGAGTGATGGTGTGTGGGTGAGGGTTGGTGTGTGGGTGAGGGTTGGTGTGTAAGGCTTGGTGGGTGAGGGTTGGTGTGTGGGTGAGGGTTGGTGTGTGGGTGAGGGTTGGTGTGTTGGGTGGTTGGTGTTGGGTGAGGTGTTGGGTGTGTGAGGTTGGTGGGTGAGTTTGGTGTGTGGGTGAGGGTTGGTGTGTGGGTGAGGGTTGGTGTGTGAGGCTTGGTGGGTGAGGGTTGGTGTGTGGGTGAGGGTTGGTGTGTGGGTGAGGGTTGGTGTGTGGGTGAGGGTTGGTGTGTGAGTGAGGGTTTGTCTGTGTGGGTTGTTGTTTGGGTGAAGTTTGGTGTGTGAGGGTTGGTGTGTGAGTGATGGTTGGTTGGTGGGGGGTGGTGTGTGGGTGCGGGTTGGTCTGTGTGTGAGGGTTGGTTGTTGGGTATGGGTTGGAGAGTGGGTGATGGTTGGTGGGTGAAGGTTTGTGTGTGGGTGAAGGTTGGGATGTAGGTGAGGGTTGGTGTGTGGGTGAGGGTTGGTGTGTGGGTGAGGGTTGGTGGGTGTGTGAGGGTTGGTGGGTGTGTGAGGATTGGTGTGTGTGAGGGTTGGTGTGTATGAGGGTTGGTGTGAATGATGGTTGGTGTATGTGAGGGTTGGTGTGTGCGTGAGGGTTGGTGTGTGAGGGTTGGTATGTGTGTGAGGGATGGTGTGTGTGAGGTTTGGTGTGTATGAGGTTGGTGGGTATGGCTTGGAGAGTGAGTGATGGTTGGTGGGTGAGGGTTTGTGTGTGAGTGAAGGTTGGTGTGTGGGTTAGGGTTGGTGTGTAGGTGAGGCTTGGTGTGTGCGGGTTGGTGTGTGGGTGAGGGTTGGTGTGTGAGGGTTGGTGGGTGAGGACTGGTGTGTGGGTGAGGGTTGGTGGGTGTGTGAGGGTTGGTGTGTGAGGGTTGGTATGTGAGTGATGGTGTGTGGGTGAGGGTTGGTGTGTGGGTGAGGTGGGTGTGGGGTTGGTGTGGGTGAGGGTTGGGTGTGAGGCTTGTGTGAGGGTGGTGTGTGGGTGAGGGTTGGTGTGTGGGGTGAGGTTGGTGTGTGGTGGGTTGGTGTGTGCTGAGGGTTTGTGGTGAGGCTTGGTGGGTGAGGGTTGTGTATGTGGGTGAGGGTTCTGTGTGAGCTTGTGTGTGCGGGTTGGTGTGTGGGTGAGGGTTGGTGTGTGAGGGTTGGTGGGTGAGGGTTGGTGTGTGGGTGAGGGTTGGTGGGTGTGTGAGGGTTGGTGTGTGAGGGTTGGTGTGTGGGTGAGGGTTGGTGTGTGAGGCTTGGTGGGTGAGGGTTGGTGTGTGGGTGAGGGTTGGTGTGTGAGTGAGGGTTTGTCAGTGTGGGTTGTTGTTTGGGTGAAGTTTGGTGTGTGAGGGTTGGTGTGTGAGTGATGGTTGGTTGGTGGGGGTTGGTGTGTGGGTGAGGGTTGGTCTGTGTGTGAGGGTTGGTGTGTGGGCGAGGGTTGGTGTGTGCGCGTTGGTGTGTGAGTGAGAGTTGGTGTGTGCGGGTTTGGTGTGTGGGTGAGGATTGGTGGGGATGGGTTGTCGTGTGGGTCAGAGTTTTGATGTGTTGGTGAGGGTTTGGCTGGGGATTGCTGTCAAGGTGGGGATGGTTGTGTGTCAATGTTTCTGTCATGGCAAGGACTGCCGTGTGTGCGGGGTGTGGCTTGCTCTCAGGGTGAGGGTTGGTGTGTGAGGGTGTGTGAGGGTTGTCAGGGTGAGGGTTGGCGTGTGGGTGAGGGTGAAGCTGTGGGTAAGGTTGGGGTGTGGGTGAGGGTAGCTGTCATGGTGAGGGTTGGTGTGTGGGTGAGGGTGTAGGTGAGGGTGTGGGTGAGGGTTGGTGTGTGGGTGAGGGTTGGTGTGTGGGTGAGGGTGTGGGTGAGGGTTGGCGTGTGGGTGAGGGCTGCCCTGTGACTAAGGGTTGGTGTGTGGGAGAAGGTGTGGGTGAGAGTTGTTGTCAGGGTGAGGGTTGGTGTCTGGGTGAGGGTGTGGGTGAGGGTAACTGTCAGGGTGAGGGTTGGCGTGTGGGTGAGGGTGTGGGTGAGGGTATCTGTCAGGGTGAGGGTTGGCGTGTGGGTGAGGGTGTGGGTGAGGGTGTGGGTGAGGGTTGGGGTGTGGGTGAGGGTAGCTGTTAGGGTGAGGGTTGATGTGGGTGAGGGTGTGGGTGAGGGTTGGGGTGTGGGTAGCTGTCATGGTGAGGGTTGGCGTGTGGGTGACGGTTGGGGTGTGGGTGAGGGTAGCTGTTAGGGTGAGGGTTGATGTGGGTGAGGGTGTGGGTGACGGTTGGGGTGTGGGTGAGGGTAGCTGTTAGGGTAAGGGTCGGCGGGTGGGTGAGGGTGTGGGTGAGGGCTGCCGTATGGCTAAGGGTTGGTGTGTGTGAGAGGGTGTGGATGAGGGTTGCTGTCAGGGTGAGGGTAAGTGTGTGGGGGAGGGTGTGGGGGAGGGTTGGTGTGTGGGTGAGGGTTAGTATGTGGGTGAGGGTGTGGGTGAGGGTAGCTGTGAGGGTGAGGGTTAGTGTGGCTGAGCGGATGGATGAGGGCTGCCATGTGGCTAAGGGTTGGTGTGTGGGAGAGGGTGTAGGTGAGGGTTGCTGTCAGGGTGAGGGTTGGTGTGTGGGTGAGGGTGTCGGTAAGGGTTGGTGTTTGGGTGAGGGTGTGAGTGAGGGTAGCTGTCAGAGTGAGGGTTGGCATGATGGTGAGGGTGTGGGTGAGGGTTGGTGTTTGGGTGATGGTAGCTGTCAGGCTGAGGGTTGGCATGAGGGTGAGGGTGTGGGTGAGGGCTGCCGTGTGGGTGAAGGTAGCTGTCAGAGTGAGGGTTGGCATGTGGGTGAGGGTGTGGGTGAGGTTCGTGTGTGGGTGAGGGTGAGGGTATTTATTAGGCCATCACATTTACACAGAATGTAAAAATAATCACACAATCAACTATGACGGCATTATTTAGACTAATTACGGTATAGTGGATAAAGTAGGGAGCCCTCAGAGAAGAATCTGGTGATAAAACCTACTTTGTCTCACTCAATTTATATCATGCCATGTAGCTATCTCTGATCAGACAATTAGTAGCTTGCAATGTACAGCATGCATGACATATCCCATTAACCCTTACAAACAGTATTTTTGTGGATTTCAAATTGGTACATCTAGAAGTTTATTTTACAAGCCCCCCCCCAAACCCCCCACCCCCCTTCCACCCAAAAGAAAACACCACCACATCACCCTCATTGGATGAGTCAAATCATATACTTACATTCAAAATGGATATTTCTTACTAAATAGCCTAGGACTCTGTATTATTAGGATAGGGCATGGGCCAGTTTAACGAGCAATGACAGTGGACAGTGGTATGAGAAATTGTCGGCAGTTGACATTTACGTGGCTTTGTAGAGGATTATCAAACAAAAATATGCAGAAACAAACAAAAAAAGAAATATTTAGATATCCCAAAATCAGTATCCTGGAGAATTCTGTGCTAGTGGTGGGCATTGTTGGCTACCTTCAAGAAAAGCCATTCAGTGGATAGGTTTTGTTGATGAGTGCCACATGACCTGTGTTGTAGTGGGTTTGATGGCGGTGTGATTTGATGGTGTTCTCAGTTCTAGACACCGGGCGCGGTGGCCGAATCTGTAGAGCGCTGGCCTCGCATGCGGGAGATCGGGAGTTTGGTTCCCGGTCGAGTCAAGCCAATGACTAACAAAAATTGATACTTGTCACTCAATAGCCTGGCGCTTGGCATTAATAGGATAGGGAAAGGACTGGTTAACTCAATGTTGACTGAGTCAGATATTGGGTCATGGTTCTGGTGGCCTGATTTCCCAGTGGGGCAGTACTATAAAGTCGCCATGAGTGCACATTGTCACAAGTCGGTACCCGTCCTGATATGACCTTAGATGTTGCCAGGACATAAAACTCAAACAACCAATTCATTAGTATGGCTGCGAACAATCCGACAACTTAGTAAAACAATAACCCGGAATTGCTTTAAAAAGAAGAACAAAAAACAACAACATGGCTTCTGGGTAATACGAGCGGGTGAATGCATTGTATCAGACAGAGCTTTGATCACGTGACATTAAAGGCAACCCTAAGGCCGTAGTTCGATTATGACGCTAGGGGCGATTCGGGTCACTTGAATCGTCAGGATTTCAAATCGAACACCGCGAGTGGAGCCTAAAAATACACATGCCATGTGCAAAACGACCCAACCGCAGTAAACCACGTCTTGGCTGGGGGTGCCAGGAGAAATGATGTCACATTTGTGCTGGTACCGCCCTGTAGGATAACAGCTACCAGTACAAGTGCTACATGTTTTTTAAATGTTTTATTTGGTAACAACCCAGATTAATGAAATGGAAATATAATTAAGCTATGCCATCATAAAATACTTTAAATCCTATTTTGGTGTAGTTATATTGGTTCTTAAAAAAATTGATTTTGGATTAAGCCACCATTTTTTCCACCCCAAGTGTATTCGTTTATGCAACCCAAGGTTGCAGGGCCTGCGCATGCGCCAAAAAGTGGTTCGGGTGACTCGAGTTGTTTAATCGAATACGGCCTAAGTGGGGACAGAGTCTCGTATAGTTTCTGAGAATTCATTGAAAGCTATTGGTACACACATCACACACCTGTGCTTAGAGAACAGACGGAATGGCCGAAGTAGTTGAGCTTCCATTTCCCATTTTGGTAGATCATAGGATCTGAACCCATGGCTTCGAACCCTGGTCGAGTCAAACCAATGAATAAAAACTTGATACTTGTCGCTTCCTAGCCAGGCGTTATTAGGATGGGGTAAGGACTGGTTGGCTCAGTGTCAGGATAATGTCAGTACCCGTGCTGATATGATCTTAGATGTTGCCAGGAGATAAAACTCCAATCAACCAACCTGTGCTAGTTGCGGTACTGGTTCCATGTAGCAAACAAATGAAGTGGTTGCTGTGCTAGTTCCTGACAGATCCATAAGGGTCGTTATAATTAACTTTGATGCCATCTCCCAGTGGGGCAGCACTATAAAGTCGCCATGAGCGCGCACTTTCACAAATCGGGACCCATCCTGATATGACCTTAGATGTTGCCAGGACGTAAAACTCCAACAACCGACCAATCAATAATTTGATACCTATTTTTATTCATCGGAATAGATCCCTTGTCAATGTCAAGGCACTAATTTTCCAGCTTCGATAAATTCTCTAAATATATTTGCACACTTCTCTAGAGGCTATGCTTAAGTAATTAAGGATGCAATTGAGCTCGCTTCAATTTATAAGGTTATTTACACAATTGAAAAAATAGTGGTTCAGCAAGCACAGAAGACATGGGACTAAATGATTTGTGGGTTTGTGAAATGGCTATTGGTTTGATTAATTTGGCTATTGGTTTGATTAATGTGGCTATTGGTGTGATTAATGTGGCTATTGGTTTGATTAATATGGCTATGGCATGATTAATATGACTATGGTTTGATTAATTTGGCTATTGATGTGATTAATGTGGCTATTGGTTTGATTAATATGGCTATTGGTTTGATTATTGTGGCTATTGGTTTGATTAATATGGCTATTGGTATGATTAATATGGCTATTGGCATGATTAATTTGGCTATTGGTTTGAATAATATGGCTATTGGTGTGAATAATGTGGCTATCGGTTTGATTAATATGGCTATTGGCGTGATTAATTTGGCTATTGGTTTGATTAATATGTCTATTGGTTTGATTAATATGGCTATTGGTGTGATTAATGTGGCTATTGGTTTGATTAATATGGCTATTGGTTTGATTAATATGGCTATTGGTGTGATAAATTTGGCTATTGGTATGATTAATTTGGCTATTGGTTTGATTAATATGTCTATTGGTATGAATAATTTGGCTATTGGTTTGATTAATATAGATATTGGTATGATTAATCGGGCTATTGGTTTGATTAATATGGTTATTGGTATGATTAATCGGGCTTTTGGTTTGATTAATATGGTATTGGTATGATTAATCGGGCTATTGGTTTGATTAATATGGCTATTGGTATGATTAATCAGGCTATTGATGTGATTAATATGGATATTGGTGTGATTCATGTGGCTATTGGTGTGATTAATTTGGCTATTGGTTTGATTAATATGGCTATTGGTGTGATTAATTTGGCTATTGGTTTGATTAATATGGCTATTGGTGTGATTAATCGGGCTATTGGTTTGAGTAACATGGATATTGTTTTGTAATACAGTGGGTCAGGTTGTGACATAGCTGATTCACGTTTATTCTGTGTTGAGAAAATCTATGTAAGGAATAAGTATTATACTCATATTATATCATAACTATGCCAAAACCTCCTTAAGCTGCTACCAGCTGCTACTAATTATTATATATCTAGGTCAGGCATTCTTAAACTGCTACCAGCTGATACTAATTATTATATATCTATGTCAAGCATTCGTAAACTGCTATCAGCTGATACTAATTATTATATATCTATGTCAAGCATTCTTAAACTGCTACCAGCTGATACTAATTATTATATATCTATGTCAAGCATTCTTAAACTGCTATCAGCTGATACTAATTATTATATATCTATGTCAAGCCTTCTTAAACTGCTACCAGCTGATACTAATTATTATATTATATGTCAAGCATTCTTAGGCTGCTACCAGCCGATACTAATGATTCTATAACTATGTCAAGCCTTCTTAAACTGCTACCAGCTGAAGCTAATGATTCTATAACTATGTCACGCATTCTTAAGCTGCTACCAGCTCGTCCTGATATGACGATGGATGGTGCTAGGACGTTAAACCCCAACAGATGAATAAATAAATAAAGCTATCGGCTGATGCTAATGATTCTATAACTTTCCAGCCTTCTTAACCTGCTCCCACCTGATGCTAATGATTCTAAAACTATGGCAAGCATTCTTAAGCTGCTACCGCCTGATGCTAATGATTCTATAACTATGTCAACCCTTCTTAAGCTGCTACCAGTTGATAATAATGATTCTATAAATATGTCAAGCATTCTTAAACTGCTACCAGCTGATTCTAATTATTATATTTATATGTCCAACCTTCATAAGCTGCTACCATCATATACAAACCCTGACCTAATTACATGGATTACATAACTCCGCACAAACAATGCGAACATCCAACCGGCGCGCCCCTCACCCCTTATCCCACTCACCCTTCTCCGAGGACGTCCAGCGGCTCGGTGCGTGCGCGCGCATCCCCTTGGCGCCGCCTCCCCCTCCGAGCTTGTTGTCCAGCTGGCCGCTGCCACACACCAGGCAGAAGGGCACCAACCACGTGACCATGGCGCCGAGTAGCGGGTGCTGCGGCGGGCCCGACGTGCTCTCCTCAGCCAGCGTCCGCCCCTGCATCCGGGCCCCGCGTCTCGCGCGCACGCGCACTTCCGGTTCTCGATGCGCGAGCTTCTCAACTGCCCAACTGCTCGGCTTGTTTGGCTTGTTTGGCTTGTTTGGCTTGTTTGGCTTGTTTGGCCTGTTCGGCCTGTTCGGCCTGTTCGGCCTGTTCGGCCTATTCGGCCTGTTCGACTTGTTCAGCCTGTTTGGCTTGTTTGGCTTGTTTGGCTTGTTTGGCTTGTTTGGCTTGTTCAGCCTGTTTGGCCTGTTCGGGCTGTTCGATCTGTTCAGCCTGTTCGGGCTGTTCGATCTGTTCGGCCTGTTCGGCCTGTTCGGCCTGTTCGGCCTGTTCGGCCTGTTCGGCCTGTTCGGCCTGTTCGGCCTGTTCGGCCTGTTCGGCCTGTTCGGCTTGTTCGGCTTGTTCGGTTGTTCAGCTTCTGGAGCGCAAGTGTGCGTATGTGTAAGTGAGTGAGCGTGAGTGTGAGTGTGGGTTGTGTGTAGGTGTGAGAGTGTGTATATGTGTGTGTGTGGGGTGTGTGAGTGCGTGCATGCGCGAGTTCTGTTTCCGAACTGGCTCCGTTTAAACCACCAGTCTTTCCCCCCGTCCCGTCATCCACACACGACGTGAACGCGGCGTCAAGTGTGTGAGGCCGGCGCTCGCCGCTTCATTTCTGACCGGACCCGGACACCCACGCGCATGTGCGCGGTGGGAGCGCGCTGTGCGCATGAGTATAGCCAGCCGGACCCGCCCGCGCGGAGGGAGGGAGGGGAGGGGGTGGGGGGGGTGGGGTTCGGGGGGGGGGGGGGTGAGAGGGGTGGGGATGGATGGAAAGGAGTGGGGGGAGGAGGAAGGAAGGGAGTGGGTGCGGGAGGGCGGGATGGGGGAGGGATGGGAATGGGTGGAGGGGAAGGAGGGGGAGTGGGGCGGGGGTGGGGATGTGGGTGGTGCAGGGGGAGGGACTGTGGGAGGAGGGAGGAGGAGGCGGACGGGAAGGGGCGGGTGGGAAGGGGAAGTGGTAGGGGTGGGGGAGGGGGGAGAGAGAGTGGAGGGGGGAGGGGGGAGGGGGGGGAAAAAAGGGGGAGGGGGGAATGGGTGGGGAGGGGGAGGGGGGTAGGGGAGGAGGGGTGAGGGGGGAGGGGGAGGGGGAGGGGGAGGGGGACGGGGAGGGGGGGGGGAGGGGGAGGAGGAGGGAGGGGAGGAGGAGAGGGAGGAGTGGAGGGGGGAGGGGGCGGGGGGGGAGAGGGAGAGGGAGAGAGGGGGAGGGAGAGGGGGAGGGGGAGGGAGAGGGAGAGGGAGAGGGGGAGGGAGAGGGAGAGGGGGGAGGGAGAGGGAGGAGGGAGAGGGAGAGAGAGGGAGAAGGGAGGAGGAGAGAGGGAGAGGAGAGGGAGAGGGCGAGGGGAGGAGGAGAGGGAGAGGGAGAAGGAGAGGGAGAGGGAGAGGAAGAAGGGCGCGAGGGGAGGGGAGGGGAGAGGGAGAGGAGAGGGAAGGAGGGAGAGGGAGAGGGAGAGGGAGAGGGTTAGGAGAGAGGGAGAGGGAGAGGGAGAGGGAGAGGGAGAAGGAGAGGGAGCAGTGGAGAGGGAGAGGGAGAGGGAGAGGGAGGAGGGAGAGGAGAGGGAGGGAGAGGGAGAGGGGGAGAGGAGAGGGAGAGGGAGAGGGGAGAGGGAGAGGGAGAGGGAGAGGGAGAGGGAGAGGGAGAGGGAGTGGGAGAGGAGAGGGGAGAGGGAGGAGGGAGAGGGAGAGGGAGAGGGAGAGGGAGAGGGAGAGGGGAGGATGAGGAGAGGAGAGGGACGGAGGGTGAGGAGAGGGGAGAGGGAGAGGGGAGAGGGAGAGGGAGAGGGAGAGGGAAGAGGGGGAGGGGAGGGGACGGGAGGGGAGGGGCGGGGGAGGGGGAGGGGGAGGGGAGGGTGGGAAGGGGAGGCGGAGGGGAGGGGGAGTGGGGTAGGGGAGGGGGAAGGGGTGGGGAATCCCCTCCCTCCCGCGCCTTCCTGCACCCGGACTCACGGGCCGTCCCCGCCCTTCCACCAATATGTGCGTTGTGGTGTGTGTGGGCTCCTAGTTCCTGATCTCGCCACTGGTGGCGCGGGTCCGGGAGCTGTGGGGGGGGGGGGTGTGATCACATCCGGGGCAGGACTGCATGCGTGACCGGAAGTGTCTGTTGGGACAATTAGAACAATTGGTTCGATCGCATCTGGAGGCGCGGGCCTCATTAACAAATCGTCGACAGGAAGCCGCCGAAATGGAAGGAGTAGGCGCAGTACAGTATGCAGGATGCAGGATGCAGGAT
This sequence comes from Branchipolynoe longqiensis, assembly GCA_030323885.1. NCBI lineage: Eukaryota > Metazoa > Annelida > Polychaeta > Phyllodocida > Polynoidae > Branchipolynoe > Branchipolynoe longqiensis. The sequence goes on along the minus strand of CM059193.1, from coordinate 13,327,645 downwards.
TCAGGATGCAGGATGAAGGATGCAGGATGCAGGATGAAGGATGCAGGATGCAGGTGAGGGATGCGGGATGAGAGGATGCAGGATGAAGGATGAAGGATGCAGGATGAGGGTGAGGATGAAGATGCAGGATGCAGGTTGGGGTGGGGTGGGGTGGGTGTGGGTGGGATGCAGGGGGATTGCATGATGAATGATGCAGGGATGCAGGATTGCAGGAGTGCAGGATGAAGGATGCAGGAGTGGGGGGGTGTGGTGGGGGTGGGGGTGGGGTGAGGATGAAGGATGAAGGATGAAGGATGGAGGATGAAGGATGCAGAATGCAGGATGCAGGATGCAGGATGAAGGATGCAGGATGCAGGATGCAGGATGCAGGATGCAGGATGCAGGATGAAGGATGCAGTATGCAGGATGAAGGATGCAAGATACAGGATGCAGGATGCAGGATGCAGGATGCAGGATGCAGGATGCAGGATACAGGATGCAGGATGCAGGATGCAGGATGCAGGATGAAGGATGCAGGATGCAGGATGCAGGATGCAGGATGCAGGATGCGCGCCGGCCCGGCAAGACCCGGCGCGCCAGTGTAACAGGTTGGTTGGTTGTTGGAGTTTTACGTCCTGGCAACATCTAAAGTCAT
>CM059193.1:13233157-13326511 GCA_030323885.1 Branchipolynoe longqiensis | reverse complement strand
CCAATCCCCCTCTCCCCTCCCACTCCCAGTTCCCCGTCCAACCTCCACCCCTCCTCCCGTTCTTTCTTACTCGACCCCCACCACCACATGCACACTCGGGTCAAGCCAGGCTTTTGAAGAATTTCAAAACTTGACACTTTTAAACTTCATCATCATCATGCTGTCAGTCGCGATGCGACAAAGACTGCTTTCATTACTTGACTGCCACTCTCCATTTAGCTCTCTGCTGTGATAGTTGCATCCTGCAAAAGTGTTGAAGTGCTGCTGGCTTTTGCAACTTACCAGAGGCACTCTCTCGGGGAGCAAATAGAGGTTTCACACCGGCAAGAACATGTCAAGACAGGCGCAAAACTATTTGTCCCTGCAGTGGATGGTCGGGAGATGTTGGGAGTTCCATACATCAACCGCCCTTAATGCTGCCCCAGTGGCATGGTTTGCTCCCTTAGCCTTCGGTTCTGTCAAGAACCCTTACCACAAGGCAGTGGTTTACAACTCTGCACGTCAGGGGCGTCAAACTCCCTGAGTTATAGCAATACCTCAGGGAGTTTGATGCCATGGTATGCAGGTATTGCATACCATGGTTTTAAACTTAAAGCTACATAATCGGATGAAATCAATAAATTTCCGAAACCAAAGCAATTGCCTACTGTTGATCACATGTCCAACTAAGATACACATTAAGTGTATAAGAAGTATCAAGTCAATTTAATCAAACCTGTATCTGCTTCAAGTCAGAAAAAGTCTATAATATTCAGCATATTCATGTTGTTGTCTTAGGGGAGTTTTCAGTCGCTTTGGCACTGAATATCTAAAGCACTGCATGCGGCTGTTAGTTGGCTTCCGGTGCAGTGTGGTATTCACAAAGTCACAGCGTAAACTGAGTATCCGTACTAACACTACCGTATGGGGTACGTATATGAGACTGTCTCAAAAGGTGCTAAGCAATATGGGACAAAACTTTGTCCATTGTAACGATCAACACACTATCTGCTTATGCATTTGCTCAGGATAAACTGATTTGTTTTTTACATGGTGTTTCATAATCCCAATAGAATACATATTGATTTGAAGCAAATGTCCTTGTGTTTTCAGTGTAACCGTTTCTGTGCTGTTTTGTGTCAATCGTTACAATGGAAAAAAAAGAAAAGAGTTATCATCTTTTGAGACAGGCTCATGTACCAAAATGTCGTAAATATGGCACCAAAATAACAAACATAATTAAGCCTAGCCACTAACAGCTAAGATGAAAAGGCAACTATTAAATTGAGAGTATTGCTGTAACAAGCTGAAAACAAGCTTAATCAACTAATTTACAAAAGAACAACAAAAAAGGATTGAAAAGTGACCAAACCCCAATCAATTATATAATCCGTACATCCGGGCATTCGTGGCAGTCAGCGCTGGTTGAGTACCGCCCCAGTTGGGGGTCTTACTCTGATTGCCAGGTCTTTGCTGTCAGGAGGAGTCCTTTATGGGCTGTGACAACACAATGGTGGTTTGCACAGCGCCCCCTGTCGGCATTCAAAGGCAATCTCGACCGGAAGTCGAGATTGGCATCACCAGGAGCGGCGCGTGTGGATGTAATGGGGAGGGGTTGTGTGTGTGTGGTGTGCGTGTAATGTGTGTATTGTGTAGTGTGTGTCGTGTCTGTAGTGTGTGTCGTGTGTGTAGTGTGTGTAGTGTGTGTAGTGTGTGTAGTGTGTGTAGTGCGTGTAGTGTGTGTATTGTGTAGTGTGTGTAGTGTGTGTAGCTTGTGTAGTGTGTGTAATGTGTGTAGTGTGTGTAGTGTGTGTAGTGTGTGTAGTGTGTGTAGTGTGTGTAGTGTGTGTAGTGTGTGTAGTGTGTGTAGTGTGTGTATTGTGTAGTGTGTGTAGTGTGTGTAGCTTGTGTAGTGTGTGTAATGTGTGTAGTGTGTGTAGTGCGTGTAGTGTATGTAGCATGTGTAGTGTGTGTAGTGTGTGCCGTGCGTGTAGTGTGTGTAGTGCGTGTAGTGTGTGTAGTGTGTGTCATGTGCATAGTGTGTGCAGTGTGTAGTATTGTAATGTGCATCATGTGAGGAACTGTGTGTACTGTGTGTTGTGTGTAGTGTGTGTGCTGTATCTATTGTGTGTCATTTGCATAGTGTTTGCAGTGTGTAGTATTGTAGTGTGCATCGTGTATGTAGTGTGTGTACTGTGTGTAGGGTGTGTAGTGTGTGTAGTGTGTGTAGTGTGTGTAGTGTGTGTAGTATGTGTAGTGTGGGTAGTGTGTGTAGTGTGTGTAGTGTGTGTAGTGTGTGTAATGTGTGTAATATGTGTAGTGTGTGTCGTGTGTGTAGTGTATGTAGCATGTGTAGTGTGTGTACTGTTTGTAGTGTGTGTAGTCTGCATTGTGTGGTCATTGTGTGTCATGTGTAGTGTATGTAGTAGGTGAAGTGTGTGTAGTGTGTGTAGTGTGTGTAGTGTGTGTAGTGTATGTAATGTGTGTAGTGTGTGTAGTGTGTGTAGTGTGCATAGTGTGTGCATTGTGTGTCATGTGTCATGTGTGTAGTGTGTGTAGTGTGTGTAGTGTGTGTGGTGTGTGTAGTGTGTGTAGGGTGTGTAGCGTGTGTAGTGTGTGTAGTGTGTGTAGTGTGTGTAGTGTGTGTAGTTTGTAGGATGTGTACTGTGTCTAGTGTGTGCACGTTGTGTAGTGTGTGTAGTGTGTGTACTGTTTGTAGTGTGTGTCGTGTGTGTACTGTGTGTAGTGTATGTAGTATGTGTAGCATGTGTAGTGTGTGTAGTATGTCTAGTGTGTGTAGTGTGTGTAGTGTGTGTAGTGTGTGTAGTGTGTGTAGTGTGTGTAGTGTGTGTAGTGTGTGTAGTGTGTGTAGTGGGTGTAGTGTGTGTAGTGTGTGTAGTGTGTGTAGTGTGTGTAGTGTGTGTAGTGTGTGTAGTGTGTGTAGTGTGTGTAGTGTGTACTGTGTGTACTGTGTGTAGTGTGTGTAGTGTGTGTAATGTGTGTAGTGAGTGTAGAATGTGTAGTGTGTCGAGTGTGTGTAGTGTGTGTAGTGTCTGTAGTGGGTGTAATGAGTGTAGTGTGTGTACTGTGTGTAGTGGGTGTTGAGTATGTAGCACATATAGTGTGTGTCTTGCATGCCATCTGCATAGTGTGTGTAGTGTGCAGTATTATACTGTGCATCGTGTGTGTACTATGGGTAGTGCATAGTGTGTGTAGTGTGTGCAGTGTGCCTAGTGTGTGTAGTGTACATACAGTTGGTAGTGTGGGTAGTGGGTGTAGTGCATGCATAATGTGTGTAGAGTGTCTATTGTGTGTCATGTGTATAGTATGTGTAGTGGGCATAGTATGCGTACAGTGGGTAGTTTGTGTGTAGTGTGTGTGGTGTGTGCATAGTGCGAGTTGTGTGTGTATTGCATGTCATGGGCATAGTGGGTGCAGTGTGTAGTATTGTAGTGTGCACAGTGTGTGTACTGTGGGTAGTGTGTGTAGTGTGTGTAGTGCATACAGTGTGCATTGTGCATGTAGTGTATGCATCGTGTGTATCGTGTGCATAGTATGTGTAGTGTGTAGTATTGCAGTGTGCATACTGTGGGTAGTGTGTGTATTGTTTGTGGTGGATGAATTGTGCATAGTGCAAGTAGTGTGTGTTTTGCATGTTATGTATCTATTGCATGCAGTATTGTAGTGTGCATAGTGTGTCTACTGTGGGTAGTGTGTGTAGCACATGCAGTGTGTATTGTGTCGTGCATTATGTGTATAGTCTGTGCATAGTGTGTGTAGTGTGTGGGTGGAGTGGTTGTGTGGTGGCGGCAGTGGGTGTGTGAGGGGAAGGTGGGGTTTAATTCCTGTGGATACGGCATCAGACTTCATCACAGGGTATTGACAGAGGATGTAGGGGTATTGACAGTACCTTATTGTCAATACCATACTCTCAATGAGTAAGTGTGTCGGGTAATGACAGTGTGTGCAGGGGTAAAGACATGGGTATGTATGTAGGGATAGTGACAGTGGGTGTTTGTGAGGGTAGTGACAGTATGTGTAGGGTAGTGGCAGTGTGTGCAGGGCAGTGACAGTGTGTGTAGGGTAGTGGCATTGGTTATGTATGTGTAGGGCTATTGACAGTGTGTCTTTGTGAGGGTAGTGACAGTGTGTGTTGGGTAGTGACAGTGTTCGTATGTAGGGATATTGACAGCGTGTCTTTGTGAGGGTAGTGACAGTGTGTGTCGGGTAGTGACAGTGTGTGTATGTAGGGATATTGACAGTGTGTCTTTGTGAGGGTAGTGACAGTGTATGTCGGGTAGTGACAGTGTGTGTATGTAGGACTACTGACTGTGTGTCTTTGTGAGGGTAGTGACAGTGTGTGTCAGGTAGTGACAGTGTGTGTATGTAGGACTATTGACTGTGTGTCTTTGTGAGGGTAGTGACAGTGTGTGTCAGGTAGTGACAGTGTGTGTATGTAGGACTATTGACTGTGTGTCTTTGTGAGGGTAGTGACAGTGTGTGTGTATGTAGGACTATTGTCGGTGAGGCTTTAGGAGGGTAGTGACATTGTGTGTCGGGTAGTGACAGTGTGTGTATGTAGGGCTATTGACGGTGAGGCTTTATGAGGGTAGTGACAGTGTGTGTCGGGTAGTGACAGTATGTCTCGGGATAGGCACAGCATGTGTAGGGTAGTGACAATGTGTGTGTATCTAGGGCTAGTGACAGGTGGCTAGTGACAGGTGCTGGACTGAAAACGAATCACCCTATTCTAGCAACGGTCATTTATAAAATGAACCAACTGACAACGGATGGGTATGACATCCACCTGTGCTGGGTGCCTGGCCATACCGGCATACAAGGAAACGAACGAGCTGATTGGGCTGCGAAGAAGGCCCTGAACTGTGATCTTGAACCGGGTCTCGTCTCTCACGCTGATCTGAAACCACTAATAGCCACGCACATAAAATCCAAATGGCAACATGAGTGGGATGAAAACATTAAAAAACTTAAAGAAATTGAACCATCTGTGGGAAAGCTACCACAGACTAATGCGGGAGGTCGGCAGGACCAAGTGGTCCTTAGCTGCTGCCGTATTGGCCACTCGTGGCTTACACATGCTTTTCTGCTCAAGGGGGAACCTCCCCCTGAATGTATTGGGTGTCAGTCCCCGCTGACACTCAAACACATTTTACTAAGTTGCGTTGATTTTTTGGCCCTGTGCCAACAGTTCTACACTGCAGACAGTATGCATGACCTTTTTACTAAGGTAAAACAGGAAAACATTTTAGCCTTTTTGAGGGCAGCTGGACTGTACCACCTCATATAGTTTACTAAATAGATTCTATCAATTATTAATAAAACTTTTCTTTTTCTATGGGAATTTGTTTCCCTTGACCACAAATATATGATTGTGAGCTTTCTAATTTAATGAGTGTCTATTGGCACATAATTGATTGTCTGCCTTTACATCTAAAAGCGATGGTTTGAACAAAAAACAAACATTTCTCACCGTGAATATGGCCTATGCTGCCGACATGGCATAATGCAACCACCAATCAATCAACAGGTGTCTTTGTGAGGGTAGTGACAGTGTGTGTTGATGTAGTGACAGTGTGTGTAGGGTAGCGACAATGTGTGTGTATGTAGGGTTATTGACAGGTGTCTTTGTGAGGGTAGTGACAGTGTGTATCGGGGTAGTGACAGTGTGTTTATGTAGGGCTATTGACAGTTTGTCTTTGTGAGGGTAAGCACAGCATATGTCATCATCATCATGCTGTCGGTCGCGATGCGACAAAGACTGCTTTCATTACTTGACTGCCGCTCTCCATTTAGCTCTCTGCTGTGAGAGTTGTGTCCATGAGTCGGTCTTAATGTCTCTCAGCTTCAGGTTTCTCTTGATGGTATCTTTGAACCGGAGACGGGGGCGCCCTCTCTTTCTGTAGCCAGAAGACAGTTGAGAATAGAGGATCTGCTTTGGTAGCCTGTCTGATGACATCCTCATGAGGTGTCCAGTCCACCGGAGATTCTTTTTGATCAGAAGATCTTCCATAGAGGGCAGCCCCATCCGTTCGAGTATTTCCTTATTCGTCACTTTGTCCTTCCAGGTTAGCCTCATGATTGAACGCAGATGTCGCATCATGAAGGCATGCAGCTTTTTCACCTGCTGTCTGTACGCTGTCCAGGCCTCGGCTCCGTATAGTAGGGTGGATAGCACGATTGCGCGGTAGATCTTACCTTTGACCCGAATGGACACATGGTGGTTGTTCCAGAGTCTCTGGCGTAGTCGGCCGAAAGATGCGCTAGCCTTGGCCATCCTCCTCTGTATCTCAGCATCAATGCGTCCATCACTTGATATTGTGCTTCCGAGATAGGTGAATTCCGGAACAGAGTTCAGCTTGTTTCCGTCAACCATGATCTCCTCCTCTCGGGTTCTTGTAGAGTTGGGTTGGTACAGCACCTCCGTCTTCTTGATGTTAATTTTCAGGCCAAACTTCTTTGATGCATCGGAGAAAGCGTCCACTATTTTCTGGGTCTCTTCAGCAGAGTGGGCAACCAGTGCACTGTCATCTGCGAATAGTAGCTCTCTCACCAGTATCTGAGTAGTCTTGGTCTTCGCTCTGAAGTGTGCGACATTGAATAGGTCAGCGCTCTGTCTGGACTGTATATAGATGCCATCCCCCATGTCTCGGAAAGCCTCGTCTAGCATTGCTGATAGGAAGATGGAGAAGAGCGTGGGGGCCAGTACACAACCTTGCTTGACCCCATTGGTAACCGCAAACGATTCCGAGACTTCCCCTCCAGCACTAACGTTCGCCATCATTCCTGTATGTAGAGCCTCGATCATAGTTGTGAACTTCTCTGGGCATCCGTACTTCCTCAGTAGCTGCCATAGCCCGGTCCTCCCGACTGTATCAAATGCCTTAGTGAAATCGACAAATACCATGTACAGTGGTCGGTCCTGCTCAATGCACTTTTCTTGTACATTTCATGAAAGCTGCCTGCAAAAGTGTTGAAGTGCTGCTGGCTTTTGCAAGTTACCAGCGGCACTCTCTCGGGGAGCAAATAGAGGTTTCACACCGGCAAGAACATGTCAAGACAGGCGCAAAACTATTTGTCCCTGCAGTGGCTGGTCGGGAGATGTTGGGAGTTCCATACATCAACCGCCCTTAATGCTGCCACAGTGACATGGTTTTCTGTTTAGGGTTTGCTCCCTTAGCCTTCGGTTCTGTCAAGGACCTGTACCACAAGGCAGTGGTTTAGAACTCTGCAAGGCAGGGGCGTCAAACTCCCTGAGGTATTGCTATACCTGCTATACCTGCATACCTAGACAGCATATGTAGGGTAGTGACAATGTGTGTGTATATAGGACTATTGACAGCGTGTCTTTGTGAGGGTAGTGACAGTGTGTGTCGGATAGTGATAGTGTGTGTATGTAGGGATATTGACAGCATGTCTTTGTGAGGGTAGTGACAGTGTGTGTCAGGATAGTGACAGTGTGTGTATGTAGGGCTATTGACAGTTTGTCTTTGTGAGGGTAAGCACAGCGTGTGTAGGGTAGTGACAATGTGTGTGTATATAGGGCTATTGACAGCGTGTCTTTGTCAGGGTAGTGACAGTGTGTGTCGGGGTAGTGACAGCGTATCTTTGTGAGGGTAGTGACAGTGTGTGTTGATGTAGTGACAGTGTGTGTAGGGTAGCCACAATGTGTGTGTATGGAGGGCTATTGACAGCGTATCTTTGTGAGGGTAGTGACAGTGTGTGTCGGGGTAGTGACAGTGTCTGTCTAAGGGTGGGGAGGGTGCGGATATAATACTTGTGGACACAGTGTCAGATGTTTATCGGCTGGCGTGCAGATTGAAGATTGCAGACCCCGTGAATGTGGACTCTGTGATGGCTGTCGTTCTGTTGTATGGGCAGAGTGACCATCCATCAGGGCCACACGAGCCGGATGGACGGATGCAGGCAACCGGTGCATTGTGGGGCATGCTGGAGACACAGAAGTTGTGTGTGTAAGTTGGATACACACAGGGAATGTGTGTCTCCCATTAGACACAGAGGCTGTGTGTGTCACCAGTTAGACACAGTTGATGTCCAATAGCCGATGATGAAACTCAATGTTCTCTAGAAGCGTCATTAAATAAAACAAACAAGGTTTTTTCAGTCAGACACATAGGCTGTGTGTGTAGGCTGGAGACACATAGAGGCTGTGTGTGTAGGTTGGAGACACACATAGGCTGTGTGTGTAGGCTGGAGACACACATAGGCTGTGTGTACGTTAGAGACACACAGAGGCTGTGTGTGTAGGTTGGATACACACAGAGGCTGTGTGTGTAGGCTGGAGACACACAGATGCTGTGTGTGTAGGCTGGAGACACACAGAGGCTGTGTGTGTAGATTGGATACACACAGAGGCTGTGTGTGTAGGCTGGAGACACACAGAGGCTCTGTGAGTAGGCTGGAGACACACAGAGGATGTGTGTGTAGGTTGGATACACACAGAGGCTGTATGTAAGCTCTGGAGACACACAGAGACTGTGTGTAGGTTGAATACACACAGAGGCTGTGTGTGTAGGCTGTTGACACACAGAGGATGTGTGTGTAGATTGGATACACACAGAGGCTGTGTCTGTAGGCTGGAGTCACACAGAGGATGTGTGTGTAGGCTGGAGACACACATAGGCTGTGTGTAAGCTGGAAACACACAGAGGTTGTGTGTTTAGGCTGGAGATACATACATCATGTGTGTGTAGGCTGGGTACGCACAGAGACTGTGTGTGTAGGCTGGATACACACATAGGCTGTGTGTGTAGGTTGGATACACACAGAGGCTGTGTGTAGGTTGGATACACACAGAGGCTGTGTGTGTAGGTTGGATACACACAGAGGCTGTGTGTAGGTTGGATACACACAGAGACTGTGTGTGTAGGTTGGATACACACAGATACTGTGTGTGTAGGTTGGAGACACACAGAGACTGTGTGTGTAGGCTGGAGACACACAGAGGCTGTGTGTAGGCTGGAGACACGCAGACACTGTGTATGTAGGTTGGATACACACAGAGACTCTGTGTGTAGGTTGGATACACACAGAGACTGTGTGTGTAGCTGGTTAGCTCAGGACCAGAATAATATAGCTGAGTGGAAGATCAGGTCATGGTGCTGGCGGCCTGGTCTCCCAGTGGGGCAGCACTATAAAGTCACCAAGAATGCCCACTGTCACAAGTCAGCACCCGTCCCAATATGACCTTAGAGGTTGCTAGGACACAAATCCCCAACAAACATATCTTAAAGACTCATGAGGCTGTCTCCAAGCAGATAGCATGTGAATTACTGGCGTCTGGGTGGCAGCTGTACTGGGAGAGTGAAGAGGACAATGATTATGCCTGGAGAGGGAGTAGCACTTCAACACTTTTGCAGGCAGCTTTCATGAAATGAACAACTCCACAATGGAGAGCGGCAGTCAAGTAATGAAAGCAGTCTTTGTCGCATTGCGACCGACAGCATGATGATGATGACAAAGACATGGGCCAGGTCGGCGGAAGGGTTGCATGATCTCTACGGCCGCGTGTTCCACCTGGAGAGGGTTGGGCTCCGTCAGGTCACACTTCGCACAAGACTCACCATGCGACGACCAAACGGGATGGCCGAATGAGTTAGATCGTCCGTCTCCCGTGTTGGTAGATCGTGGGGTAGTCGGTTCGAACCCTGGTCGGGTCAAACCAATGACTTAAAAATTGATACTTGTTGCTTCCTAGCCTGGTGCTCGGCATTATTAGGATAGGGCAAGGACTGGTTGGCTCAGTGTCGGGATAATGTGACTGAGTGGGATAGCAGGTCATGGTGCTGGCGGCCTGGTCTTCCAGTGGGGCAGCACTATAAAGTCGCCATCAGTGCACACTGTCACAAGTCGGTACCCGTCCTGATATGACCTTAGATGTTGCTAGGATGCAAAACAACAACAAACAAACAATCTGCTGGCGGCTTCGTCTTCTAGTGGGGCAGCACTATAAAGTCACCATGAGTGCACACTGTCACAAGTCCTGATATGCCCATCCTGATATGACCCTAGATGTTGCTAGGACGTAAAACAACAACAAGCAAACAAAACAAACAACACCATGCGACGACAACACACAAAGAAAACTGGTTGCAAAGTCATCTGTACTGCCCCAATGACCCTCACAGTTAAGTGATATATGATGATGATGATGATGATGATGATGATGAATGCTCACAAATGTCGAAGTCAATAATCAGACAACGCCATCAAATGTTTGACCCAGTAATATTAGATGCTGTCTTCACGATGCTGTCTTTTAATTGTTTTTATATATTTTTGTTAGAGGTTTACGTCCTGACAACAGCTGAGGTCATACCATGACGGGTACCGACTTGTGACAATGCATACTCATGGTGACTTTATAGTGCTGCCACACTGGGAGACCAGGCCACCAGCACCATGACCCGATTTCTCACCCAATCCCCTTATCCTGACACTGCGCTAACCACTCCTTGCCCTATCCTAGTAATGCCGAGCGCCAGGCTAGGTAGTGACAAGTATCAATGTTATAAGTCTTTTTTTTTTTTTTTTTTACTAAATGTATTTTATTCAGCGAATAATGTCTTTTGTCAGTGCCAGAGCACTGGTCTTCTGGCCGTTCATTACAATTTGTTGGTACATAAATGACAATATCAGTTGCAATAATAACCACATGAAAAACATGTTCGATAATAGAAGCATAATATAAATTGACTATTCGTTGTAATAGTAACTGCATACAATTCCAGTTCAACATATGTATTATGCACTTGGTGAGCATTGGGTTGACTCGATCGAGAATAATCGACCTACTGACCTTCCGCACGGGAAGCCTGCGCTCTGCCGATTGGCCACATCGTCTTGTATCGATGCTGTGTACAATGATAATTTAAGCGAAAGGCGTTTGGGGTGAAGAAGACCTTGATATATCCCCAAGTACGGCGTGCGTCGAATCAGACACAATTGTCGAGATCGTTGAAGCAAATCTAGGTCAGCTCCAACATTACGTCCCGTGTGTCATGTGGTGTCGGTTGTGCATTACGTCGGCCATCACTCCCGGATTAACGTGAGTGAGCGAGCGTCAAAAGCGGGAACCAATCAAAATAAAGCTCACATCGCTTGCCTTGTCACGACATCCGGGCATCCAGCTAGCGCTAACAATCTACACGGTCAAGGTCATTCAGGTGCCTCTGGACGGTCGTGGTGATAAGTGTTCGCCTGGTTCCCTTCCGCTCATTCCTCCGTTTAACTAGACGGGCACTAGCTGTGTCAGGGGAGCACTCACCTGTGTGGTTAGTAGAGGGCCGGTCCATAATCTAGTGAGGCGAGTGAAAGGCTGGCCTTTATCTGTGAGTTGGGTGGAAGGTTCGGATGTATCTGTGAGGTGAATGATGGCCTGGACTTTATATGTGAGGTTCGTGGAGGGCTGGCCTTTACTTCTGAGGTAAAAGAAGAGTTGGCCTATATTTGTGAGATGAGTGGAGGGTTGACCTTTACCTGAGAGGGGATAGAGGGATGGCATTTACCTGTGATGTGAGTGGGGGTTGGCCTTTATTTGTGAGGTGGGTGGAGGGTTGGCCTTTAACTGTGAGGTGAGTGGAGAGGTGGTCTCTATACATGTGAGGTGGATGGAGCATTGGCTTTTACCTGTGTGGTGGGTGGAGGGTTGGCCTTTATCTGTGATGTGAGTGGAGTGTTGCCCTTTATCTGTGAGGTGAGTGGAGGGTTGGTCTTACCTTGGAGGTGAGTGATGGGCTGAACTTTACCTGTGATGTAAGTGGAGGACTGGACTTTACCTCTGAGGTGGGTGGAGCATTGGCCTTTACCCGTTATGTGAGTGGAGGGTTGGCCTTTACCTGGGAGGGGTAGTTGAAAGTTGGCCTTTCCCTTGGAGCGGGGTACAGGATTGGCCTTTACCTATGTGGTGACTGGTGCATGACCTTTACTTATGAGGTAAAAGAAGGGTTGGCCTTTATCTGTGAGTTGAGTGGAGGGTTGGCCTTTACCTGGGAGGGTGTGGAAGGCTGGCGTTTACCTCTGAGGTGGGTGGAGGGCTGCCCTTTACCTGTGAGGTGATTGAAAGGCTGACCTTTACCTGTGAGGTGGGTGGAAGGATGGACTTTACCTGGTGCAGGGCTGGCCTCTACCTGGTGGAAGGCTGGCCTTTACCTGGCTCATCGCTCACCTGGTGTAGTGAGTTCTGCATCAGCCAGTGTGTAATGAAATACCACATCGTGGGCTAATTATTTAATCTGTGGGTGACCAATCCAATGTAATTACAGTTAAACCCCGTTTATCCGGTGTATCTGTAAGTGTAACAAATTAATGGTCACATATCCTGGTCGCTGCATTTCCATGGGAAGCATTTTGCAATTGAGTCCACCAAAGTGGTTGACCCCTATATAACAATGGAAAGTGTATTAGTGTGCACTAATTCACGACACTCGGACAAAAGACGAAGCAGTCAGTTTTAAATAATCATTTATTGATTATGAATCATCAAATAAGATATCACTCACATTTAAGGTAACAATGCCTTAGGGGCGTGCAGGAGTCTGGCCCCGAGAACAAGGTGTCATGAGACGAAATAGCAGCAGGTGGCTGACACCTGTCGACATGGAAGGCTGGCTGAGTGGGATGTAAATAGACATAGTGGTGCTGGCAGGTCTGGGTGTGATTGCACTCAGGGCCTAGCTCTTCTGCTGGGGTAGGGGTCACCACACTCAAAAGGTCATGGTTGGTGGTGGCCAAGGAGCCAGATAGCTACTGGTGGTGGGCAGACCACTGGTATCCATGGAGACCAGGAATGTTGGATTCCTATTGGTAAGATCAGGAATGCTCGATTCCCATTGGTGGAAGGAGGTGGTATGATACTCTACCAAGAACCCATGTAACTATATAACAATAAACCAGAGGACTGGACTCTCTTCCTTTCTCTTTGTCTGTATTGTTTTCCTCATAGCCTACGGACACACCCACAGATCCGAGCATTAGATTCTACACACGGGTTTGAACCATGGTCGAGTCAAACCAAAAACTAAAAAATGTATACTTATCACTTCCTAGCCAGGCCCTCGGCATTGTTAGGATAGAGCAAGGACTGGTTGGCTCAGTGTCAGGATAATGTGACTGAGTGGGATATCGGGTCATGGTGCCAGCATCCTGGTCTCCAGAGTGGAGCAGCACTCTAAAGTCGCCATGAGTGCACACTGTCACAAGTTGGTACCCACTCTGATATGAGCCTGAGATGTTACCAGGACGTAAAATTCCAACAACCAACCAACCAACCTCCCGCAGTCTTTGTCCACTTTGAGTGCATACCTACATTATATGCTGACGTCATTTCCAGCTTAGACTCTCACCGCGCATGTGCTACTCAGATACAACTGCCCTTTGAGGTCACGAGAACGCAGATGCACAGTGAACAACAAAGTAGCTCTATGCAAGAAAATGAAAGACATAACTTCTTCGCATGCTAGTAGGAATTGTAATAGTGTGCGTGGGTGGACGGTATGGTTTCAAATGGGCCTCACCGTTGACTGAAACCGATTTAAAAATTACGAAAACCTCCTGCCTCCTCCAGCTGAACTCACTTTTTATTTGGCCTACTCCTCCACGACCTATCATGCCGTCAATCACCCGAGGCCGAGGCCGTGCCGCTGGCCACCGCAGCACCAGGAGAGCGCCAGACACCACCGTCCCGGACTCTGCCTCTGCGACATCCTCCTCCTCACGCCGCACCTCCGAGGCCGCTCAGTGGATCGCCAGCGCCGAGGCGACAATGGACTTATCTAGAAACCTCTTATCTTGGAACTTCTTATCTAGGAACTTCTTACCTAGAAATCTCGTATCCAGGAAGCTCTTATCTAGGAAGCTCTTATCTAGAAGCAGATCTGTAATGAGGTGCACTTACCTCCCCAGTGCACTTACCTGCCCAGTTGAAACGCCACATACACAGATAGGTGTGGGCAGGTTGATTACATCACACACTTAATGGTCCGGATGCTAACTCCAGAATAGCAGCAATATGGGTTCGAGTCTCACCCTAGGTGTTATATTTCCATTTGCTTATACCACTCCCACGCCATGTCATATAATGTGAAATGTTAATGCTGCTTCATCATTATGTTACTATAGCAACCAAATTTTGTGTTTACCGGCGTGAATTGCCCACCCCATTCCCAGAAAACTTGGTATTTATTAACATTTAGTGATACGGTAAGATTAGTTTCTGCTAACAGATTACCACTTTAGATACCTTTAAAGGGATCTGTCGAACATACTTTTTGTTTGCTTTTTGTTGTTGTTGAACATATAGTTTATTCATTGAATAAAGTCTTTTGTCAGCGCCATGGCACTGGTCTTCCAGCCATGTGACAATACAGTTATTTACAATATATTTATATGTAGTTTGATATCGTCATCAGCAGCTAGCTCAAGTGAGCTGAAATATCAATATTAAACATTCAAAGACTTATATATGGTATAGTTTGACAATTCACATATAGAAATAGTAGTTATATGTTGTATTCATAGACACTTAGATACATACATGTGTATTGATTAGACCTTTACATTACGGAGTGGTTAGGTGCATAGTTTCCCTTCATAGGTTTGTATGCCTACTGTGTTGTGAATTGCAAACTTATCATGTTGTTGGAGATAACATTTTGAGATGGAGTGTTAGTAGAATGGTTTGTTTATTCTGTTAGATAGAGTGTGGTTAGCTTGTGGGGTTATGCTTAAAAGGTTAATACCTCGGGCATGTTTTTTGACTACATGAAAGTAGGTTCCCCCCACAATTATTAATAAAAAAAACCACCTGGACATTTTAAATGCGGTCTATAATCGTCAATAATCCAGATAAAACAGTAATTTATTTAAGCTTTAAAATCAAATTAAAATATATTAAAAAAAGAATGCATTCCTAAAATGGCGGGCGAATTAATGCATAATAAGTTTGACCAAAATAATATTTGTGAATTACAATTCATGAATTTATTAACGAACAAAATTGGACCAAATGTTGGACCAAATGAAAGACAAAACCCAGTGATCTGCCAATTGCGAGTGCACCGCGTTGATTTTGTGGGACGCTGAGTTATAAGATACTTTTGACCAGCATGCAACTTGTTTACACTTGGCGCCACAAAACAGGCGGAGTGAATGCTGCTTCCTGTCATAGACAATATACTGTACCTACATCAGTATGTCTCACAATAATCCTGTCACAATTAAAGGGGCATACTCCGACAATGGCCGAATCGGTAGAGCACAGGGTTCCCGTGTGGAAGGTCGGGAATTTGAATCACAGTCGAGTCAAACCAAAGAGTTATATAATTGATACTTATCGCTACCTAGCCTGGCGCTCATCATTAATAGGATAGGGCAAGAACTGGTTAGCATAGTGAAATAGAGGCAATCAAATACCTTATCAGCAGCTACTGTGTGGTAAGATAACACCAACACTACAACTGGCCAGTATTGAAAACAAGCCTGGGTATCCGGGCTTATATGCTATGGACAGTATAAATACAGCCTCAATAAAAGAAAATTTAAATTAAATTAAAAAAAAATAAAAATAGTATTAGGATAATGTGACTGTGTGGGATATCAGGTCATGGTGGCAAAGGCCTGCTCTCCCAGGGAAGCACTATAAGGTCACCATGAGTGTGCACTGTCACAAGTTGGTACCCATCCTGATATGACCCTAGATGTTGCTAGGACGTAAACCAGCAACAACGAACCGATGCCTTCGATTTTTTTGGCTATTTTACGAGACAGATATATTAGTCTGATTGTCATAATTAAACATTACTTTAATTTGAACTACCTTTGATAACAAAGGTTAACTTTGGCAATATTGGATCTGAAAACATGCCAAATTAATTTTGCCCACACTTTGCCCGCAACACGTAAAATATTCCGATAAAACACATTGATGGGGAATGTGAAATGGTCTATAAAGGAGTACAAATGGTCTATTAATGTAAATGGTGTATAGGGCCAGGTGCATGAATATATTTATGTAGTTGCTGGTGATTCTTTACTTGTGGTCAATAGTCATTGTGTATTAGATAGATAATGTGAATGAGGCACTAGTGTTAGTCTGTAAGGGGCTCAATAGCTCTACTCACTACCGCTCCCCCCCAACTGTTATTCATGGATCACCACACACACACACACAGCAGGCAGGTGCAGGCCAAGCAGCCACACCACATGGTAGTGATGGGTAGATCACAGTAGCCATGGTGACCACAGAATGCCTACTGTTCATTGGTGGAACTAGAAATGCTTGTTGTTGATTGGAGAGCATGGTCAGGTGGTATGCCATATCAGATCCATGTCATCATCATCATCATCATCATGCTGTCGGTCGTGATGCGACAAAGACTGCTTTCATTACTTGACTGCCGCTCTCCATTTAGCTCTCTGCTGTGAGAGTTGCGTCCATGAGTGGGTCTTGCGGTTGTACCTTTCATGAAAGCTGCCTGCATAAGTGTTGAAGTGCTGCTGGCTTTTGCAAGTTACCAGCGGCACTCTCTCGGGGAGCAAATAGAGGTTTCACACCGGCAAGAACATGTCAAGACAGGCGCAAAACTATTTGTCCCTGCAGTGGCTGGTCGGGAGATGTTGGGAGTTCCATACATCAACCGCCCTTAATGCTGCCACAGTGACATGGTTTTCTGTTTAGGGTTTGCTCCCTTAGCCTTCGGTTCTGTCAAGAACCTGTACCACAAGGCAGTGGTTTACAACTCTGCAGGGCAGGGGCGTCAAACTCCCTGAGGTATTGCTATACCTGCAATACCACTATATAATAATAAACCTGAGGGTGCAAGCTCTCACTCTACTTTCACTCTTTATGCTCTTCCTTTCTCTCCTTGCCTGTATTGATTTCATATAGCCTGCCTATACAAACCACAGCTGCCAGCTGTCGACTTTACAACATGTTTATTAAGTGCACTAAGTAGGACCAGGTTTTGACAATATGACGCTATTATCGAACTATGCAGCTTTAATTAGGTCTCTGAAGAATCTCTGTTTGGACAGTCATCACCGCCTGCTTGCCACCCACTTATCACGACAGATAACATTCACTGCCACGCCCCCTCCCCCCGCACACACACCCGCCATGACCCACCCAGCGTCCCACCATTCATTTCAAGCTGGTACAGCCGTGATGATAACAGGATGCGCGACTATGGTGAGCAGTGACAGCGGGAAGCCTATTTCCAGCACCACGTGACATAAATGACTCCGCGGGCATTTACATGACTATACAAGAAATACATGACGCTGTAAGCAGGTTGGGGAAACACTTGAATTGAGAGTCTGTTGGTTTGTTTGTTTGTTGTTGTTTTACGTCCTAGCAACATCTAAGGTCATATCAGGACGGGTACTGACTTGTGACAGTGCGCACTCATGGCGACTTTATAGTGCTGCCCCACTGGGAGACCATATCACCAGCACCATGACCTGATATCCCACTCAGTCACATTATCCTGACACTGAGCTAACCAGTCCTTGCCCTATCCTAATAATGCCAAGCGCCTGGCTAGGAAGTGACAAGTATACATTTTTAAGTCATTGGTTTGACTCGACCAGGGTTCGAACCCACGATGCCATGGTCTACCAACTCCGGAGACGGACGCTCTCACTCATTCGGCCATCCGTCAGTAAGAGTCTGTTGGTACAATCGGTTCCGTTGATGTAATCTAGTATGTTAATTGGTAGGCTTTACTATAGGAAAATGTGTTATCGCCTGTATCCAGTGAACCTGTCTTGTCAACTAAAAACTTAGCTTGTTTTATAAGAGAAAATTGTAACCCACAATGATTGTTTGAGTTGCCCCCCGAGTATACATCTTCTACTTGGTGCTGCTCCCCATTTTTGCATGAACCGCAGTGACTGGTGCTGTACATTATACAGCAGGAACCACTCCCTTAATTCTACATGATCGGTGCTGTGACTAATACAGCACTGACCAAACTTAGATTATTTAGAATGTCAATTCCAATAGTAAGATGGCTGGAAGACCAGCGCTCCGGCGCTGAAAATTGTCATATTCAGATGAATAAATACTTTACCAACAAAAATAACAAAAGAAAACTGGCAATCAATATTTATATCATTAGAAAGAGACAAACCTGCTTCACCAATTAAGTAACTATCAGCTACATTTGGTGTTTCATTTAAGAGTAATTAAGGATTGAATTTACATTAAAACAAAAGGATTTTTTATGTATTACATCTCATATCATGGTGGTTTTGTTCAACTGGCAACTAATATTTATATCATTAAAGAAAGCATCAGCTGGTTTGACATTCCTATGATTAGCTAGATGATCTGGTGATTGTGGTATAGCAAAATAACCTTATATGTGGCAATTGCTGCCTCAGGGCATTGCCCAGAATGAGAGTGTGTGCACTGTGTGCTGTGTGTCTGTCACTGAATAGGACCGGTTTGTTTGTTTGTTTTGTTTGTTTGTTGTTGTTTTATGTCCTAGCAACATCTAAGGTCATATCAGGACGGGTACCGACTTGTGACAGTGCACACTCATGGCGACTTTATAGTGCTGTCCCACTGGGAAACCAGGCCGCTGGCACCATGACCTGGTATCCCACTCAGTCACATTATCCTGACACTGAGCACACCAGTCCTTGCCCTATCATAATAATGCCGAGCGCCTGGCTAGGAAGCGACAAGTATCAATTTTAAAGTCATTGGTTTGACTCGACCGGGACTCGAACCCATGACCCCACGATCTACCAGCACGGGAGACGGACGCTCTAACTCATTCGGCCATCCCGTCTGACCGGACCTGAGCGCATCCTCCTCTCCCCATCCCCACCCCACCACATCCTCTCCCCTATCCCCTGAACACACACACACACACACACAAACATGAACAGTACGCTGGTGAGCAACAGAGCCGCCCCCCCCCCCCTCCCACCCCCTTTCTGCTTGCAAACAAGGGTGGATGTCGCTAGGATATAACAAAATATATATATAAAAAAAGGGGTCTGTTCTGGTAAAATAAAACAAGTATATTCATATCCATATACCACCGGATATGTGGATATATTCATATATATATATCCTCCAACTCATACTGCACTACATATCTCTGTCTTATTTGTTTCTATATTAGTTGTCCTAATCATTAATGGAAAAATTGTATATATAGAGAGTATAATCTATTATGCGTATATAAAAGGGGCGGAGCTCTCGCATGATTATCGATATTATTATTACGATTATTCCCTCTGTTATTCTCCAAGTATTATTGTCCAATCGCTGACTTGCCCGTATTTGCCCCAGTCCTTGCCTACGCCAGCGCCCCCACCTGGTGCTGTTGGCACTGCGCTTCCCGGGCAGTCAGTCTGTCTCCTGCTTTCAACAATTTTACCGGTAGCCTGTATTATGCTTGCCACGATGCAAATAAAGTGTCCTACCCATCACCTCCTTGTGTCTCTCTCCTTTGCCGTAGCCCAACTTTATATATATATTTATATATATGGGTCATTATTTAAAACTGGGCACAAAAGTGTGACATGGAAACCAAAAGTGAAAACCTTCCAAATAATACCAAAAAATCTTCCAAATAATAGACTAATCCAATGTCCTTTGAAGGTTTGCATGTTGTGCATATGTGAGAGTTGTAAAAATGAATTTCACGTTTTGAATTAGATCTTATACAAATTGAGCAATACATTAATATCACTCGCGTAACATGAAAATCAAAGATGCATCCAGAACCTCATTTTAACATATACAACATAGTCAAGCAAAATTTTATTGATTACTCTTAAGCAGACAAGGTTAACCCCCCAATGTGTTGCTACCTTGTCATGGTGGGGAGGCTTGTGTGCCTCCATGACCATGAGAGCTATACAGGCGGGGGCTAGCCCCCTGGCAGGTTTAACCAAGCCGAGCGGGACTCATGGTAGAGGACAGACTAAGAGCAGCAACTGATCCTCCAGGTTGGGGGTTGGGCGTGGGGCAAACAACCCCACCCCGGAAAAAAGAACAATGTTACAGAATCACGAACAAGAAACTCAAGGCCCAGGACCAGGAAAACTGGAGGGCCCTTGTTTGTGGCCTATGCCCAAAGTTGGGCGGCAGGCGACACGTTCATCTACGACACGGCTGAGGAGGTGTTTGTGTGGGTGGGCGCTGACACCTCAATGGGCGAAGAAGAAGAAGAAGAAGAAGACAAGGTTATGACTTACAAGAAAAAAGTTGAAAGATAAGTTGAAAAAAAGTTTGGCTACATGCATAGTGTAAATGTGTAAATTTTCACTTTTTCACATTAGCACAAAATCATATAAGTAGACTTTTAATTTCTTTCTTGGGATAGCTTCAATAAATGTACTATTGCTAACATACTTAATACACAAAGGATAACATAATTATTTGACTTGCAATCAATAAAAGAAAGAACAGATGATCAGCATCGGAATGTGGAAACCAAATATGTGGTGCCCAGTTTTAAAGAATGACCCATATATATATATTCACTGTGTTGCCTGCCGTACTATTCTTACATATATATACAGATGCATATATATGTACACGCATATATTATATATGTAAGTGGTGGCGCACTGCAAAGCTGAGGTGGAGTGTTCACAGGAGGCAGTACCGTGGGCAGTGGTAATCTCTGTACACACACAAACGCAAACATTGATACCGCGAAAGTTGCGAGCAAGGGTAAAAACAACACTGTAATATAATCCGATGCCTAGGCATCGGATTATATTACATCTGTGACAGATGGAAGTTCTTACCCACTCCCATCTAACACCCCCCCCCCCACACACACACATTGACACTGACACCAGCTTCTAGCCTCCCCACCATACACACACCCCTCCACCGACCCACTCCCCACACGGAGTGGTCGGTTCTTTCTGGGAGTGTGCACACCCCAATACAGCCATACAGCCCCCCCCCCCGCCTCCCCCCTCTGACACCCACCCGACACTCACCCGACACCCACCCGACACCCACCCACACCCACCGACACCCACCCGACACCCACCCACACCCACCCGACACCCCCACACATTTCCACTCACAGTCACTGGATACATTGGTAGGGGGGGGGTGGAGGCAGGCAGATGACTCTTACCAGCTGGATGAACCTGCTTCCATCAGAGCATGTTCTGACTGGAATTGGGAGAGCGCAGGAGGTGGGGTTGGGGGGTGGGGGGTTGGGGGTTGGGGGTTTGGGGGTTTGGGGGTTTGGGGGTTTGGGGGGTTGGGGTTGGGGGGTTGGGGGTTAGGGGGTTGGGGGGTTGGGGGATGGGGAGAGGAGGAAATTGGAGTTACTGGGCTGAGTAGTGGGAGGAGCGGGAGGTGGGGTAGGGGAGGGGAAGGGGGGGAGGGGGTTACTGTAATATGTGTCACAATAAGAGAATTAGGGTCTGGTAAAATAAAACAGATATATATATATCCATATACCACCGGATATGTGTATATATTTATATATATATATATAGATACATTTATAGATAGATAAATAGGAAGGATCTATATCCTCATATTGACACATTTGTATACATATATATCTATATATCACCAAATATGTGTTATGGAAAGAGAATTATGGTTTCCTTAAATAAAAATGTTTAAATATATGTATATCACCGAATATGTTAAATAAAATATTCAACGGTAAGGGTCAATAATGACCTTATTTAAATCATGTTAAGGGAAAAATTGTGGTATCAAATGCTCTGCTTAAACAATAAATATATATATACATTATTGCTCTCAGGGACAGAAACCGAGTGAGCTGGAGGTGGAGGGTGTGAATTTATTATCGAGCTTGCCCCCTGCAGACACTGAATTATTTTGAGTCTGAGCATTAAATTTATAGTCTTTTTGTTGAGTGAGCTGTGGTGTGGGTCGGTTGGTTGAATCAGTAGGTGTATGGGTGCTGGTTGCTGTATTGCAAGTGTGCTAGCGTGGGTGTGTGCACAGTGCACTACAGGGTGTGTGTATATGTGTGTTTGGGAGTATGTGTGTGTGCCACATGAGTACAGCCAGGACATGAATATGTAAGCATTACATGGCTGTACACATTACATGACTCCGCAGGCAGTACACGACTCTCCAGACAGTGCATGACTCTATTATATACGCAGTACGTGATTCTGCTGACAGTACATGACTCTCCAGACAGTACATGACTCTATTATATGAGCTGTACATGACTCTCCACACAGTACATGACTCTCCAGACAGTACATTACTCCATTATATGAGCAGTACATGACTCTGTTGTACGCAGGCCATGACTGCAGGCAGCACATGACTCAGGAAACATTACATGACTATGTAGGCATTATATGAATCTGTAAGCAGTATTTGACTCTAACCAGTATTTGACTCGGTAAGCAATATATGAACATTACATGACTATGTAAGCATAAGGTGACTCTGCAGCCAGTACACACCTCTGCAAGCAGTAAAGACTTTGTAGGCACAAGATTACTGTACACAGTACATGACTGTGTGTTCCAGGCAGTACATAACTCTAGGCAGTACATGACTCTGTAAGTAGCACCTGACTACAAACATTACATGGCTCTGCACGTAGTACAATGTACTTCAGATAATACAGCACATCAGGTCGTACATGACCCGTACGTGATGCATGATTGCGCAGCCAGTTCATGCCTGAACAGACATTGTATGAATCGGTATACAGTAATGCCATACAGGCAAAGCATGACCCTGTAATAAGTACATAACTGTACAGGCAATGTATGACACTGTAGTCAGTACATACCTGTACATACAGTGCATGACACTGTAACCAGTACATAACTGTACAAGCAGCGCATGACCCTGTCAACAGTTCATGCCTGTACAGGCAGTGCATGCCCACATAAGCAGTCATCATCATCATCATCATCATGTCGGTCGCGATGCGACAAAGACTGCTTTCATTACTTGACTGCTGCTCTCCATTTAGCTCTCTGCTGTGAGAGTGATGTCCATGAGTAGGTCTTAATGTCTCTCAGCTTCAGGTTTCTCTTGATGGTACATTTCATGAAAGCTGCCTGCAAAAGTGTTGAAGTGCTGCTGGCTTTTGCAAGTTACCAGCGGCACTCTCTCAAGGAGCAAATAGAGGTTTCACACTGGCAAGAACATGTCCAGACAGGCGCAAAACTATTTATCCCTGCAGTGGCTGGTCGGGAGATGTTGGGAGTTTGATACATCAACCGCCCTTGATGCTGCCACAGTGACATGGTTTTCTGTTCAGGGTTTGCTCCCTTAGCCTTCGGTTCTGTCAAGAACCTGTACAACAAGACAGTGGTTTACAACTCTGCAGGGCAGGGCCATAAAACTCCCTGAGGTATTGCAATACCTGCATACCCTCATGTAAGCACTAATGGTCCTGTAAACAGTATATAACTGTGCAGGCAGCGCACAACTCTGCTGTTAGTACATGATTCTGCAAGTAGTACATGCTTTACCAGCCAGTACATGACTTGGTAGGCATTACATGACTCTGCACGCAGTACATGACATTTGTATAATTAGGCATCACCTTCTGTAATCCTTGCATCACAGATTCACCGGCTTCCAAACCAAACACTTTTTCTTCTTTTAACTATCGAAGCACCAGTAACTGCAGGATCAACTTGATAAGAAATCTTTTTACAATTGTGTGTCATCCTTTTGTTGAAAATAACCAATGTCATGAAAGAAATTGTGTTAAATAGTGGTCAATTAATAGTCTGGTGGTTCTTTTAAATGAGTGTGCGTAGTGAACTACCAAAATTGACTGTCCAGAGAGTGGTTTATCTTAGAACAATGACAGAAACTCAAAACCATCGGAATATGCAACTTTAAGTTATTGGTTATATTAAAATAAGTTTGCGTGTTAAATTTAATTAAAGTTAGTTACCAGAGAAGTTCTAGATATGCTCTTTTAAACTGTGTACTATCTCATCATCATCATGCTGTCGGTCGCAATGCGACAAAGACTGCTTTCATTTCTTAACCACCACTCTCCCTTTAGCTTTCTGCTTTGAGAGTGATGTCCATGAGTCGGTCCTAATGTCTCTTAGCTTCAGGTTTCACTTGATAGTATCCTTGAACCGGAGACAGATTTTTCACTGTTGATGGAAGATGAGGTCGAGCAGCATGTTCCTTGGTAACCCGGGTGACGACCGATCTGGTATAGTATTTTGTGTGGTAGTGTATTTAAAAAAAGCTGCTTGCAAAGTGTTGAAGTGCTAGTGGCTTTTGCAAGTTACTAGCAGCACTCTCTCAGGGAGCAAATAGAGGTCTCAAACTGGCAAGAACACATCAAGAAAGGTGCAAACTATTTGTCCCTGCAGTGGCTGGCTGGGAGATGTTGGGAGTTCCATTCATCACCACCCATAATGCTGCCATGGTAGCATGGTTTTCAGTTAGGGGTTGCACCCTTAGCCTTTGGTTCTATCAAGAAGCTGTAGCACAAGGCAGTGGTTTATAAGTTTGCAAGGCAGGGGTGTCAAATTTTGTGAGGTATTTTAGCAGATAGGTACTGCAATAGCCGCAATACCCACACCCATACTATCTACGATATGAAGGTATTGCAGGTATTGCAATACCTTAGGGAGTTTGATGCCCCTGCCCTGCAGATTTGTAAACCACTGCCTTGTGGTACAGGTTTTTGACAGAACCGAAGGCTAAGGGAGCAAACCCTAAACAGAAAACCATGTCACTGTGGCAGCATTAAGGGCGGTTGATGTATGGAACTCCCAACATCTCCTGACCAGCCACTGCAGGGACAAATAGTATTGCGCCTGTCTGGACATGTTCTTACCAGTGTGAAACCTCTATTTGCTCCCCGAGAGAGTGCCGCTGGTAACTTGCAAAAGCCAGCAGCACTTCAACATTTTTGCAGGCAGCTTTCATGAAATGTACAACCAAGCTAAATGGAGAGGGGCAGTCAAGTAATGAAAGCAGTCGTTGTCGCATCGCGACCGACAGCATGATGATGATGATGATGATGATGACTATATACAGTATCTCAATTTATCACAGAAGAAGATGCAACATTGTAGTCACACAGTTTATTCCCTATAGAGTTGACACAATCATAGGCAGATGTTGCACAGATCCATACTGGTTGGTGTTGGAGGTGAGAGAGCACACCTGCCCTGCACCCCTATTTATATTCTGATCGTTGGTTATGTGACCTAGCTTTCTTTCCCAAGCCTTCATCTGTTCACAGAGGCAAGCCTTCATGCATCTCCCACTTTTAAAGCTAGGCATACACATGCCAACCGAACAGCCTTGACTTTAGACTATAACGTTAATATCATAAGGTAAATATCACATAGAAAACTCCCTTTCTGTGTGATAATATCTTTATTACATTGCAACAATTTACTTAATTATCTTTATTATTTTAGTAACATTATATGTGCATTCAATTATAGCTCATGAATTTATTTAACTACCCCCAAACTCCAGAATATTTGACAAATTTCTGTTGACCAGCAACATTGTGTTAAATTAATAGTCCGTTTTTTCAAATAAAATGAGTGGGCATGGTGAACTACCAAAATTGACTAGTGTTCGACTGTCTCCATAGAGTGGCTGATATTGGTGCAGCACCGTGCTGCCATGAGCTCTGTCTAGTTCACTCAGCTCGCAATCAATGGGTAATCATATCTAATCATTTTGCATCTAACCTACATCATCTTACCTATTAACATCGCCACTATCGTGTGCTTCACTCTAACTTTCCCATACACCATCTATGCTGAACAATGAATTAACGACACACCATTGGCACATTATAAGTGATATCACACAAGGTTACACAAATTTGGCTCCTTCATTGTGATTTTAGTTCCCATGACGGAAAAACAGTGAATAATGTTTTTTTATATTAAATTACTCTTTTGACAGTAGCAGAACTATGTTTACAATCTGTGTGTATTTCAGTCAATAATGTGGTGAATAAAAATAAGCCGGTTATTAAATTAAGCGGGGTCAGTTTAATCAGATTTCAGTTAATCTTGTCAAACATTGTTTTGTGTTATCGTTTCTTTAAGATAATACGAACGATCCATAATTGAAACCAAATTATTAAAAAGAATGGAAGCGATGATATATAAAAAGCATGTAGATAATGAATATAGGAGCAGCATGTGCGAAGTGTGGCTTAGTTCTCTGTGAGTAGTGTGTGCAAAGTGTGGTTTGGCACAGCTGAATTAGTAGTGTGTGCAAAGTGTGGTTTGACACCACTGTATTAGTAGTGTGTGCAAAGTGTGGTTTGATACCGCTGTATTAGAAGTATGTGCAAAGTGTGGTTTGACACCTCTGTATTAATAGTGTGTGCTCAGTGTGGTTTGACAGCGCTGTATTACTAGTGTGTGCAAAGTGTGGTTTGACACCACTATAGTAGTAGTGTGTGCAAAGTGTGGTTTGACAGCGCTGTATTAGTAGTGTGTGCAAAGTGTGGCTTGACACTGCTGTATTAGTAGTGTGTGCAAAGTGTGGTTTGACACCGCTGTATTACCAGTGTGTGCAAAGTGTGGTTTGACACAGATGTATTAGTATCATGTGCAAAGTGTGGTTTGACACTGCTGCATTAGTAGTGCATGCAAAGTGTGGTTTGACACTTCTGTATTAGTAGTGTGTGCAAAGTGTGGTTTGACACCACTGTATTAGTAGTGTGTGCAAAGTGTGGTTTGACGCCGGTGTATTAGTAGTGTGTGAAAGGTGTGGTTTGATACAGCTGTATTAGTAGTGTGTGCAGAGTGTGGTTTGACCCAGCTCTATTTGTAGTGCATGCAAAGTGTGGTTTG
The DNA here is from genome assembly GCA_030323885.1 of Branchipolynoe longqiensis. Lineage (NCBI taxonomy): Eukaryota > Metazoa > Annelida > Polychaeta > Phyllodocida > Polynoidae > Branchipolynoe > Branchipolynoe longqiensis. The sequence goes on along the minus strand of CM059193.1, from coordinate 13,299,685 downwards.
ACACCGCTGTATTAGTAGTGTGTGCAAAGTGTGGTTTGACACTGCTGTATTAGTGGTGTATGCAAAGTGTGGTTTGACATCGCTGTATTAGCAGTGTGTGCAAAGTGTGGTTTGACACTGCTGTATTAGTGGTGTATGCAAAGTGTGGTTTGACATCGCTGTATTAGCAGTGTGTGCAAAGTGTGGTTTGACACTGCTGTATTAGTAGTGTGCACAAAGTGTGGTTTGACACCACTGTATTAGTGTGTGCAGAGTGTTGTTTGACACTGCTGTATTAGTAGTGTGTGCAAAGTGTGGTTTGACACAGCTGTATTAGTAGTGTGCTCAAAGTGTGGTTTGACACCGCTGTATTAGTAGTGTGTGCAAAGTGTTGTTTGACAGCTGTATTAGTGGTGTGTGCAAAGTGTGGTTTGACACGACTGTATTAGTAGTGTGTGCAAAGTGTGGTTTGATACCGCTGTATTAGAAGTATGTGCAAAGTGTGGTTTGACACCTCTGTATTAATGGTGTGTGCTCAGTGTGGTTTGACACCGCTGTATTACTAGTGTGTGCAAAGTGTGGTTTGACACCACTGTAGTAGTAGTGTGCTCAAAGTGTGGTTTGACACCGCTGTATTAGTAGTGTGTGCAAAGTGTTGTTTGACAGCTGTATTAGTGGTGTGTGCAAAGTGTGGTTTGACACGACTGTATTAGTAGTGTGTGCAAAGTGTGGTTTGATACCGCTGTATTAGAAGTATGTGCAAAGTGTGGTTTGACACCTCTGTATTAATAGTGTGTGCTCAGTGTGGTTTGACACCGCTGTATTACTAGTGTGTGCAAAGTGTGGTTTGACACCACTGTAGTAGTAGTGTGTGCAAAGTGTGGTTTGACAGCGCTGTATTAGTAGTGTGTGCAAAGTGTGGCTTGACACTGCTGTATTAGTAGTGTGTGCAAAGTGTGGTTTGACACCGCTGTATTACTAGTGTGTGCAAAGTGTGGTTTGACACAGATGTATTAGTAGCATGTGCAAAGTGTGGTTTGACACTGCTGTATTAGTAGTGCATGCAAAGTGTGGTTTGACACTTCTGTATTAGTAGTGTGTGCAAAGTGTGGTTTGACACCACTGTATTAGTAGTGTGTGCAAAGTGTGGTTTGACACCGGTGTATTAGTAGTGTGTGAAAGGTGTGGTTTGACACAGCTGTATTAGTAGTGTGTGCAAAGTGTGGTTTGACCCAGCTCTATTTGTAGTGCATGCAAAGTGTGGTTTGACATGCTGTATTAGTAGTGTGTGCAAAGTGTGGTTTGACACAGCTGTGGTTTGACAAAGTTTGGTTTGATGCTGTTGCATTAGTAGTGTAGGTAAAGTGTGGTTTGACACTGTACTATCAGTAGTGTGTGCAAAGTGTCATTTGACACTGCTGTATTAGTAGTGCCTGCTAAGTGTGGTTTGACACAGCTGTATTACTAGTGTGTGCAAAGTGTGGTTTGACACCACTATATTAGTAGTGTGCACAAAATGTGGTTTGACACCACTGTATTAGTAGTGTGTGCAAAGTGTGGTTTGACACCACTGTATTAGTAGTTTGTGCAAAGTGTGGTTTTACACAGCTGTATTAGTAGTGTGCGCAAAGTGTGGTTTGATGCAGCTGTATTAGTAGTGTGTGCAAAGTGTGGTTTGACACCACTGTATTAGTAGTTTGTGCAAAGTGTGGTTTTACACAGCTGTATTAGTAGTGTGCGCAAAATGTGGTTTGATGCAGCTGTATTAGTAGTGTGTGCAAAGTGTGGTTTGACACCACTGTATTAGTAGTTTGTGCAAAGTGTGGTTTTACACAGCTGTATTAGTAGTGTGCGCAAAGTGTGGTTTGATGCAGCTGTATTAGTAGTGTGTGCAATGTGTGGTTTGACACCGCTGTATTAGTAGTGTGTACAAAGTGTGGTTTGACACAGCTGTATTAGCAGTGTGTGCAAAGTGTGGTTTGACACTGCTGTATTAGTTGTGTATGCAAAGTGTGGTTTGACATCGCTGTATTAGTAGTGTGTGCAAAGTGTGGTTTGACACTGCTGTATTAGTAGTGTGCACAAAGTGTGGTTTGGCACCACTGTATTAGTGTGTGCAAAGTGTTGTTTGACACTGCTGTATTAGTAGTGTGTGCAAAGTGTGGTTTGACACAGCTGTATTAGTAGTGTGTTCAAAGTGTGGTTTGACACCGCTGTATTAGTCATGTGTGCAAAGTGTTGTTTGACAGCTGTATTAGAGGTGTGTGCAAAGTGTGGTTTGACAGCTGTATTAGTAGTGTGTGCAAAGTGTGGTTTGAAACCACTGTATTAGTAGTGGTTGCAAGGTGTGGTTTGACACAGCTGTATTAGTAGTGTGTGCAAAGTGTGGTTTGACACAGCTGTATTAGTAGTGTGCACAAAGTGTGGTTTGACACCACTGTATTAGTAGTGTGTGCAAAGTGTGGATTGACACAGCGGTATTAGTAGTGCATGCAAATTGTGGTTTGACACCGCTGCATTAGTACTGTGTGCAAAGTGTGGTTTGACACAGCTGAATGAGTAGTGTATGCAAAGTGTGGTTCAATGCTGTTGTATTAGTATTGTATATAAAGTGTAGTTTGACCACTGTATTAATAGTGGTGCAAAGTTTGACACAGCTGTATTAGTAACGCATGCAAAGTGTGGTTTGACACCGCTGTATTAGTAGTGTGTCCAAAGTGTGGTTGGACACCATTGTATTAGTAGTGTGTGCAAAGTGTGGATTGACACAGCTGGCTTCATACTGTGTGCAAAGTGTGGTTTGACACAGCTGCATTAGTAGTGCATGCAAAGTGTGGATTGACACAGCTGTATTAGTAGTGCATGCAAAGGGTGATTTGACACCACTGTATTAGTAGTGTGTGCAAAGTGTGGTTTGACACAGTTGTGTTAGTAGTGTGTTCAAAGTGTGGTTTGACACAGCTGGATTAGTAGTGTATGCAAAGTGTGGTTTGATGCTGTTGCATTAGTAGTGTATGTAAAGTGTGGTTTGACACCGATGTATTAGTAGAGTATGCGAAATGTGGTTCGGCACCACTGTATTGTACAGGGATGAAAGTGGTCTCCAGGGAAAAAAGTTGAAATGCGGATATACTCCCATAGGTTTAGCATTGTCAGGGAATCGAGGACAATTCCCGGAAGTCGGGTTTCATATATATTGGTATACGCTGATAGTGCTGCAGTGTTTGAAGCATTTATTAGTAGTATACGCTGATGGTGCTGCAGCATAAAACAATGTATTAGTAAACACTTATAGTAATTTGGCATTTAAACAACGTATTAGTATACACTTATAGTCACAGGAAAATTCCCGGAAATCCTCGAAATCGCGGAGATCTTTCATCCCCGATTGTATTAATAGTGTGTGTAAACCATTGTTTGACGCTGTTGTATTAACAGTGTGTAAACTGTGGTCAGATGCTGTTGTATTAATAGTGTGCATAAAGTATGGTTTGGCAAGCACGCCAAAACTCTCACACCATAGGCTTCTGCAGTAGCAGATTCTATTAAAATTCCTGAGTAATCCCTCGTATGTGGCGAAAAATGCTTAATTAGCGCGCTAGTATCTGTTCGAGACCTAGACTCAAATCTAGATCATTTTTTCGTTTTGAAAATTTGATGTTTTCATCGGGCTATGCAGCAGTAAAAACGCACCAAAAAAACTCAGGTGTGAAGTTTACACCTGAACAGTCAGTAGTCAATGCCAGCCTCACTCCCCCACTCCTGCACCTCCGGGCGTATCATGGCTCAGGTGCTGATGCAATATGATATAGGGCACGTCGCAAAATACAAGGTCAAGGTCACCGTGCTAATTGCAAACCACAGCTTACTATTGGGCCTGTCACATTACGGTGGCGGCGTATATAAAACGTACCGATAAAATTTGAAAACCATTGCGGGATGATGTATGGTGACCTTTGTGCACTGATATGAGTGTATGCGTAGCGTGTGAGTAGCATATGAGTAGCATGTGAGTACGTATCAGTTTTCGGCACATACACCATTATACGCCGTCATACGCTACCCATACGCTAGGCATACGCCATACGCCATATATGCGCGGTCCCTCCCTCCCCCTCTCTCCCTCCCTCCCTCCCTTGCAGCGCCTTTATATACCGAGAGCATACACCAGGCATAAGCTGAATATAAGCTTTGTACACGCTGAGAATATGCTACGAATACGCTCAAATACGTTACATGCACACCAGGCGTACACTACATACGCTATAGATACGCCGAAGGAGCGGTTTTAGCGTATGCGTAACGCAAGACGGCGTATGTATAGCATATGCGCAATGTATGATGGCATATGCTTAGCGTATGCATAGCGTATGAGGAGTGTATGAGCCTTACGTCACCATACGCAGACATTTTGTAGCATGCCCACAAAATTTTAGGACGGACGCATGTATGACGGCGTATGAGGAATATGCTGGGCGTATACGACGTATGTGCAGCGTATGCACAGTGTATGTGCAGCATATGCGAAGTGTATGATGGCATATGACGACGTATGTGACACAAGCCGATATGCCGGCATACGCTTCCGCCATACGCCATAATGTGACAGGCCCATAAGGAACATGTTGCTCATTGAAGATGAGGGGAGTCATAACTGACTAGCAGTTGTATTAAAACACAATCGGTAGAGCGTAGGCTTCCCGTATGGAAGGTCGGGAGTTCGAATCCTGGTCGAGTCAAACCAATCAGATACAAAATTGATACTTGTCGCTACTTAGCCTGGCGCTCAGCATTAATAGGATATGGCAAGGGCTGGTCAGCTCAGTGTCAGGAGTGAGTACTGAGTGGGATATTGGGTCATGGTGCCAGCAGCCTGGTGTCTTAGTAGGGCAGCATTATAAAGTTGTCATGAGTGTGCACTGTCACAAGTCGGTACATATCCTGATATGGCCATTGATGTTGCCAGGACATAAACAACTCAAACAAAAAACTTATATTTTAACAAACCTACCGTCTGCTATGCCACCTGGCGGACTGCAGTCGAACCTAAATATACAAGTGGCATTGAGGTGATGCAAATGGGTAAAATTGTGCACTTCTTGCCCTTTCGGGGACAAGCGTGCTAACCTTTACACTACCTAGGTTCCTTGATGCAATCATCCTATCCATACCTAAATGTATTATATGGCTCCATGTCTTAGGGGACACTGCAGACTACCGCAACTGTTCAGGTGTGGTGTTCTCTGTGGCGGAGTGGTTAGAATGTCTGACTTTTTCCTAGGTCGGACTCCTAATCTGAATGCTCAGTGGTTCGATTCCCCATGCCCCCACCTCTGCCAATTTGGATTTCCACCACTGTGTATAACTTACACTATCATCAAAGGCCCGTTGCTCTCATACCGTGTTTATGTGGTGTGGGAGGTTAAAAATATCTTGTGTCTGTAAAAGTGTAGGCTCAGGCTTTCTATTAACCAACTGTCTAATGGTTAAAACAAGTCTATTCAGACTAATTCCACGATAGGCAGTATAAATCTTCAAGAAAGAAACCAGGCAACATTTGGTCTTATTCACCTGTAGTGAGTAAGTACCTACCCCAGCAACAGTCTCCAAAACAGCACAAAACCTTACTTACTCCCTTTCTCCTCTCGTTTCAGTTTTCTTCAATCTTCATATTCTTCTTCCTACTGCATAAAATTGATAATCAAGCCAATAGTAGCATGCGTTTATTTGTTTGCCTCAATAAGTATAAAACTGACACACATGTGCTTTACTTGCTACAGTAGTGTTCTCTGTGGCGGAGTGGTTAGAGTGTCTGACTTTTTTCTAGGTCAGACTCCTAATCTGAAGGTCAGTGGTTCGATTCCCCGTGCCCCCACCGCTGCTAATTTGGATTTCCACCGCTGTGTATAACTTACAGCGTCATCAAAGGTCGGTTGCTCTCATACCATGTCTATGTGGTGTGGGAGGTTAAAAATCCCTTGGGTCAGTAAAAGTGTAGGCTCAGGCTTTCTTTTGACAAACTGTTTAATCGTGATAACTAGTCTATTCAGACTTATCCATGACAGGTAGTATACATTTTCAAGAAAAACTAAAAAATTATATAAAAAGTGCAACTGGTTATATTGAACTGTGACGAAGACTTTAAAAGAATTGTTAATCTTGCTAAAGAGTTGTAATTCTAAATAACGTACCTTATATCATATTGCTTATTGTATCATGTGTCTTTTAATTATAACTGATGCGGTGGCCAAAAGTGATACTTGTCGCAACCTAGCCTGGCGCTTAGCATTAATAAGATAGGACAAGGACTGTCTAGCACAACATCAAATTAATATGACTGTGTGGGATATCAGGTCATGGTGGATGTGGCCTGGACTCCCAGTGGGGCACCACTATGAAGTCGCCATGAGTACACACTGTCACAAGTCAGTACCCGTCCTGATATGACCTTAGATGTTGCTAGGACATACAAATTAAAACCAACAACAGCACACAAAGACTCGTTTGATTATTCTTTAAAACGCATGTCTAACTTTGTATAAATAACTGGAAGACTCACAACTGGAAGCCCAGTACTAGATCAGTGAGAAATGACACCCATATGAATCAAATTCATTTACCTCCAAAAAACTAAAACAAAAAGATAACTGACTTATTCGATTTCCTGTGATTTCCATTGGGAGTGTAAAGTGCGGAATAAAAAAAAAACCGATATCACCGTGTAATTTGACAATGATGGAAAATACCCAGAGCTCTCTAACAGCTAGAGCAGGCAAAGGAACGAAAATGTGCAGACATTTGTTGTTGTTATTGTTGTAAATATAGTTTATTCATTGAATAGTCTTTTGTCAGCTCCGTGGCACTGGTCTTCCAGCCATGTGACAATACAGTTATTTACAATATATGTATATGTAGTCTGATATTGTCATCAGCAGCTAGCTCATGTCAGCTGAAATAACAATATTAATCATTCCAAGACTTACATATGGTATAGTTTGACAATTCACACATAAAAATAGTAGTTATATGTTGTATTCATTCATACTTAAATACATACATGTGTATTGATTAGACCTTTACATTACGGAGTGGTTAGGTGCATAGTTTCTCTTCATAGGTTTGTATGCCTACTGTGTTGTGAAATTGCATAATTATCATGTTGTTGGAGATAACATTTTGAGATGGAGTGTTAGTAGAATGGTTTGTTTATTCTGTTAGATAGAGTGTGGTTAGCTTGTAGGGTTATGCTTAAAATGTTAATACCTCGGGTGTGTTTTTGACTACATGAAGTAGTTTGAGTAAGTAGGTTGTTAATAAAGACGGGATAAACTATGCTTGGAGGATTGTAGATTTCAGTCATTTAGTAGTTTAGTACAGTCTTTATTAGTGTCTATATTTATAGCAATACTACCAGACTGATATACGTTTTCTGAATCTGCTGGGCAAATAATTTGTAAGGTGGATAACCTGGTTTCTTGGCAGCAGGTAAAGGAGCGCGTGGGGTGGTTTATTGCATGATATGGGATTTAGGTGCTCAGCTTATATATATATATATATATATATACACTATATATAGCCTGACCTTCTGAACTTTTCATATCAGCATGGTTGTATTCCCTCGTGCCTAAAACCCATATCATTCATTAAATATTCAAACTATGTTTCAAGCCTAACAGGTGTGGCCTCCTTTGTCTGACTCTCCGTGTTTGTGCAATCATCCCTGAAGGTGATGTGCAGTACATCTGTGAACTACGCTGCGGGATCTGCATGGACACAGAGAGCAGTGTGGATGTTATGAGTGCGGGGTTAAAACAACTGGAGGCTTTGAGCTAGCAGATCTTGAGGCCCGCATTTAATATCATATTGCCATTAATGTGTAACAGAATATTGGATTTGTGCATGCATATTATTTTGACCAAGTGTGGTGCTGCCTAACCCATTCACAGCGCCACCTATCAGTTCACCATTACATCAGTGTGGTGCTGCTTAACCCATTCAGAGCGCCACCTATCAGTTCACCACTACATTAGTGTGGTGCTGCCAAACCCATTCACAGCACCACCTATCAGTTTATCACTGCATTAGGGTGTCAACATTTAAGCCATTCACATCACCACCTATCAGTTCACCACTACATTAGTGTGGTGCTGCTAAACCCATTCAGAGCGCCACCTATCAGTTCATCACTACATTAGTGTGGTGCTGCTAAACCCATTCAGAGCGCCACCTATCAGTTCACCATTACATTAGTGTGGTACTGCTTAACCCATTCAAAGTGCCACCTATCAGTTTATCACTGCATTAGGGTGTTGACATTTAACCCATTCACAGCACCACCTATCAGTTCACCACTACATTAGTGTGGCACTGCTAAACCCATTCACATCACCACCTATCAGTTCACCACTACATTAGTGTGGCACTGCTAAACCCATTCACAGCGCCACCTATCAGTTTATCACTACATTAGTGTGGTGCTGCTTATCCGATTCACCGCACCACCTATCAGTTCACCACTACATTAGTGTGATGCTGCTAAACCCATTCACAGCGCCACCCATCAGTCCACGGTGCTGTAACCCTGATTTGTATCACTACAAATTAAATCAAATTAATGGTAAATTTCTTTTTTTTATGGCAGTAGGCCGAGGCCCTCCTATACTTAGAGACCCTGGGCTGCAGCTCGGTCAGCCAATATGTAAATCCGGCAACGGTTGCTATGGCAACCACACTTAAACTCTTGTCATGCATAAAGAATGTCTTCCACTTAAAAAATATATACCCTGTCCTCCCTCATAAACAGAACACTAGAACCTATGATATATATATCTTCTCTGTGGCGGAGTGGTTAGAGTGTCTGACTTTTTTCTAGGTCAGACTCCTAATCTGAAGGTCAGTGGTTCGATTCCCTATGACCCCACCTCTGCCAATTTGGATTTCCACCGCTGTGTATAACTTACAGTGTCATCAAAGGCAAGTTGCTCTCATACCATGTCTATGTGGTGTGGGAGGTTAAAAACCCTTGGGTCGGTAAAAGTGTCGGCTCGGTCTTTCTATCGACAAACTGTCTAATGGTGAAAACAAGTCTATTCAGGCTTATCCATAATAGGCAGTATAAATCTTCAAGAGAGAGTATAATAACCCAGAATACTCGCTCCTCAGCTCCACCCGCCAGTCATCAGGTGATGGAACCTGGGACTAGTCATCTACTGCTCCAACCTACTCAACCTCAGCCCCGATGGTGGCGCCACCTCCCACTGCTCGCTGTCTGCTCCGAACGTCATTCACTGTACCGCCGAATATATATATGTCATGGGGGTGCTGAAAATGGGAAATATTGCGCCTAGAGCGGGACTCGAACCCACATCTCTTTGCATTCCGGGCCAGTGTGCTAACCATTACACCACCTAGGCTCCCTGATATCACCATACTACCCACACCTATTTGTCTATGCGGCTCCTTGCCTGAGAGCCGAAGGAATAAATGTGAATGGAGGAGTGCAGTACAAAATTACCTCCTCCAGGATATGTTGAGATAACAGTTTGTCACATCACTTTTCGTCATGTGACCTAGAAGTGATTCTATGATGAGTTGACATTAGCTGCTTTTGCGTTTAATATTATTGCATTCTGGGGCGTATTTCCAATTTCTCTTCTTGTGACAGCTCAAAAGGTGGTTCTATCAGGCAGTGTTGGCTCTGGCGGTCAATGACCTACTTCTGGTGAATCACCATTTGCAACATTGATAATAGGTTAGGACAGTCCTGTGAGTGCCAGTGGTTTTCATGATCCTGACAATGTTAGCTTTAGATTTCATCCCCACTCCCTACCATAGTCCTAACATAAAAACATGACGTAAATGTGACTGATGTTATAGCTGGAAAAGCAGTCTGAACATGGCCTTTTTATCCGCTAACACTGTTCCGAATATTGTTCGGATTGTGAAGACCACTGATATTGATGGACCATCCCTTCTTCTTAGCAAAGCAGGATCCTTACAGTGGGGATTGAGCACCTCACACCCACTCACCCACACACCCACACACCCACAGATGCCACCGCAACTCGATGAGATTAACAAGAAGCACATTTCACTGCCACAGCGTCCGCAAATTAGAGCCACAGCTCTCGGCAGCGTCAGGAATTGCAACTCAGACCTTCCCTCTAAGTGATGGTTTGTAAATATCGATATTCTTCACAATCCCGAACTATATTCAAAAGGAGGGGAGTGGGCTAAAGCCATGTTCAAATTGCTTTACAGGCGATAACATCAGTCACATTGCATCAGTGCTTATATGTTAGGATTAGGGGCGATGGTCAAGATTAATCATACGCATAGAAATAGAAATCGGACAGTTCTATGTCCTAACATTGTTAAGATTATTAAAACCATTGCCATTTGTGGACTGTCCCTGAACATCACTGTTAAAGTGCACCTAACACAACCAAAATAACTTTATACATTCACAAATCGGACCGGATGGCCGAATGAGTTAAGCGCCCACTTGTCTGTGTGGCAAGATGCGCGTTCAATCCCCGACCGAGTCAAACCAGTTATTTAACAGTTGATTCTTATAGGTACCTAGTAGTGGTTAGTAACGCTGTATAGTCCTGTAAGGTTGCGTGTTCGAGTCTGTGGCTATGTGGGTAGGCTAAGGTGAAAAACAATACAGACGGAGAGAAAGACAGAAAGTAAAGCAAAGTAAGAGTATAAGAAGAGAGAGTCCAAGCCTCTCTGGTGTATTATATATAGTACATGGGTTCATTGTAGAGTATCACCCCAACCTTTTCCCCCACTGGGAAACAAGCATTCTTGGCCCTACCAATAGGGATCCAGCATTCCTGGTCTCCATGGCTACCAGTGGTCTGCCCACCACCACCAAGCTGTGTGGCCCCCCCTGGCCACCACCAACCTTGACCCTGAGTGTGGTGATCCTATCCAGCAGAGGGGGAGGGGGGTAGGCCCTGAGTTCCCCTTACATACAGCCCTGCCAGCACTACTATGTCTATTTACATTCCACTCAGGCACCACCAGCACTTACATATATATATATACATACATACCTGTTTAGTAAAAGAACATTTGCATTCCCCCAATGGGGTAAATCAGAATATTTTACAGTCTGATGAAAACATAAAATATTTGGAACTGAAACACTTATCTCAATGTTATCATATTATCCACCTTCGACACTTGTGTACTTATACAGCATTTATTGCTGTATAGAAAGAGTAATGGTCTATTTAATTGATCCTACTACTGCTGTAGTAGGTTCAATTGTGTCAGACTGCTATTGTGTCAGAATTTTGACATTCATGCCAAAGTTTACTTTGCCTGCTTTCACTTAGAATATCTTCAAAGTTAGCCATTTATAATCGAAGTTACTTCAAACTAAAGTATGGTAGATTATAATGATTAACATGATAATTGATGTTCATCACAAAATATAAGAAACCCAAAGCCATTGGACTGATACAAGCCTATGATATGTACATAGGAGTAGGCTAGTCTAGTAATAAGAGTAGAACCAAATAAAATACATATATGCCAAGAAAATCCCAAAAAACTAACAATAACAAAAATTAAAAAAATATACTGATGATACTGACAGCCTAATGCTGTGTCGGCAGCAAGGGTCATATTCATGCTGAAAAGTTAGTGATATTAATTCAGTTTTATTCATATTTATTCTGTTTTATTAATTCAGTTTTAATTCACATTTATATATCTGCATTGACATTTACATGAAGATTTGAACTGGTCAGATTTGTATCAAATGACACCAAAATTAAACTCACAAAACATAATTAAAATTACCGGAGGCGATGCCTCAAATTCATTTTGCGCTTTATGTTGGTAAAGCGGTCTCGCATGCCATTTACATGGAAACATTGTTGGCGCGAGGACATGAAATTTACAAACTTGAGCACAATGTGTCTGACTGTCAGTGGGCACTGATGCCCAATGCACTACAGTCTGGGGGGTTCTCCTTTGAGTAAAACTGTATGAATCAGCCAAGAGCGGTAAATGCGGCATCGAGGGAGAACCACTTGGTCCCGCCAACATTCAACATGATGCTGTGGAAGTTTTTCAATGCATGCGGTGATGTTATGTAACTTATTATTTGGATGCTCGTCCAATTCATGCTCGTCCAATTCATGTTGCTAGGGCTAGGAGACCCAAATTAGGAAATTGTTTATGGCGGATCTCTCAGGTTCAAAGCCAAGGTCTGTGATTGGTCCAATTGGTCCAATTGGCTTAAAGACAACCCTGCACGTTACTATTTTGATTTGACACCCCTACTCCACCCCTACTACACCTTCTTTCAAAACCTATTACCTAACATTTTCCTTTAAATTGACATAAAACCTGTCTGATGTAAGTCCCCACTGTAATCTCAGACTTCCGATCCCGTCATTAGGCCACACAATATGGAATACTTGTGATGGGATTAAAAAATGGGCAGGTTTCTCGCATTTGGTATTGGCGATTGGATCCACTGATTTGCATATTTACAATATAATATATATATGTGTATTGGAGATATGTTATATCTTTTGGAAAAACCGCTAATGTGCAAAAAGTCGAGACACATCAAACTTTTCGGCGCAGTGGGAAAAAGTTTGACATTAGTGCAACCTTTTGATAGCGTGCGGCCGACGTTGTGGTAACGTATATCGACGCGTGAGAAAAAAAAAGGTTTTGGCACGCCGTCCGGATATGACCTTAGATGTAGCTAGGATGTAAAACAACAAAGCAACAGTTTGGCACAACTTGTGGGAACGACCCTCACATGCGCGGCATGTGCATAGCATTCGCATAACATTATTCCAGCACATCCAACGTATCTTGACGTGTGCCTAACGTCAACATAATGTTGGCACCCGCGTGTCATCGCACGTCCAAACTTTTGTGCAAGCGCCGTCGACCATCGCCGTCCATCAACAAATACCAACGCATGCCTAATGCACGTGTAACGCTTCCTGACGAATCCCAACGTTGCGCCAAAAAATCACATACGTCGACGCGTGTTGGCGAGAAGCATCTAAATGTGACAGCACCATTATGTGTTTAATGTAGAAAAGCACAATTATTTCTACACATTTACTCAGTTTGGCATCATCTAGTTTTCCATATTTTATTACAAGGTTTCACAATTATGCATGTTAACGTAACATGGCTAATTCGCGGGGCGGGGACAGGACCAGCACGACAAAGACCCGACTCCAACTCCCTCCAGGGGAAAAAAGAACACCCACATGCCCGGCATTGCTGCCGCCACCTAGCGGCTAACGGTGGAACCCCCCACCCAGCAACAGGAGGAGGACGCGACCTCCTCCCGCCAAAAAACAACACATGACCAGTTCAAACCCTACCCGCCTCCACAGCCGCACAACTCCTCCAGGCGCCGACCAGACAACTCCAACCCTAACTTCACCCACCCACCCACAGCAAGATGAAGAGGAAGGGGAAGGGTTAAGGGCTCGAATCCGGTCCAGCAACCACAAGGACTAGCACCCAGATACAGACTCAAAAACCACCGATACACGACATGTAACCACCGCAGAACGAAAAATAAAAACCACTGTATGGAACTGCTGTGTCCACATTAGTGAATTAGCACTTAGCCGCATGAAATATGTAGTATACATTGCACTAAGGCCAAACTCAGTGTTAATGATTACTTAGTAAGGAGAAAGACCCTATAATACTAAGACGGCTCACTCCCTATCTCTCCCATGGTAATGTAAATTTTGCAGTGCCACCTTGTGGTGGGTTTGATCAGCCCGGCTGCAGGTTGGTGTTTCACATGTAAACAGATACAATTATATTATACATGAGATAGGTAAGTATGATTACACATCAATATGAAATTGCTATGAACAAATACACATCATCAACATCATCATTGCCATCATCACACATCTTTCACATTCATATATACATTTCTACATATAATATAGCAACTGTTTAACCAAGGGAACAGCCAGCGCACCAAGTGGTGGGTTTGATCATTTTTATTACACAGTACAGGATGAGTGAGCCGTCTTAGTATTATAGGGTCTTTGGTAAGGATCAGCAACAACAAAAACCCACAATAAGGGGACTTCTCCTGGTCGTGGGTTCGAACCCTGGTCGAGTCAAACCAATGACTTAAAAATTGATACTTGTCACTTCCTAGCCAGGCACTCGGCATTATTAGGACAGGGCAAGGATTGGTGTGCTCAGTGTCAGGATAATGTGACTGAGTGGGATACCAGGTCATGGCGCCGGCAGCCTGGTTTCCCAGTGGGACAGCACTATAAAGTCTCCATGAGTGCGCACTGTCACAAGGCGGTACCCATCCTGATATGACCTTAGATGTTGCTAGGACGTAAAACAACAACAAACAAATTACCTGACATTTGGAATATTAAGAAATATTGTCATCAATAAATCGCATCGTTGACATCTGAGTTGCGCTGTAACTTTTAATTACTGCCAACTAATGACACTCCCACATTGCATGCAAGATCAGGTTATTAGGAAGTTATGGTTATTATTTTTTCTGGAAGATGCGCTTTTTGTCACCCGGAAGCTGCTTGATGACACACGGACAACGAATCGATCTGAAAGTCCTTATTGCACTTCAGCATTTCACATTTTCATTCAGTTAACAAAATAATGAACGTCACATATGAAGAAAAACCTGTGAATTAGAATGGAAATAAATGGACAAAGCTGAACTTCTGATGTTTTTAAAAATGTTATTTGCGATGAGTGGGTGGGCGTGATGAACTACTGAGGCTGACTGGTGGTGAAACCATCTTCGGATCGTGGCTATTTTTGGTGCGGGACCGCACTATGGCGGAACTGAGGCTGACTGGTGGTGAAACCATTTCCGGAGCCTGGCTACTCTGGTGCGGGATCGCACTATGGTGGAACTGAGGCTGACTGGTTGTCAAACCATCTTCGGAGCGTGGCTACTCTTGGTGCCGGATCGCGCTATGTCGGAACTGAGGCTGACTGGTGGTCAAACCATCTCCGGAGCGTGGCTATTTTTGGTGCGGAATTGCACTATGGTGGAACTGAGGCTGACTGGTGGTGAAACCATTTCCGGAGCGTGGCAACTCTGGTGCGGGATCGCGCTATGGTGGAACTGAGGCTAACTGGTTGTCAAACCATCTTCGGAGCATGGCTACTCTTGGTGCTGGATCGGGCTATGGCAGAACTGAGGCTGACTGGTGGGCAAACCATCTTCGGAGCATGGCTACTCTTGGTGCAGGATCGCGCTATGGCAGAACTGAGGCTGACTAGTGGTGAAACCATTTCCGGAGCGTGCCTACTCTTGGTGCGGGACCGCGCTATGGCGGAACTGAGGCTGACTGGTTGTCAAACCATCTTTGGAGCATGGCTACTCTTGGTGCGGCATCGCGCTATGGTGGAACTGAGGTTGACTGGTGGTGAAACCATCTTCAGAGCATGGCTACTCTTGGTGCGGGACCACGCTATGGCGGAACTGAGGCTGACTTGTTGTCAAACCATCTCTGGAGTGTGGCTATTATTGGTGCGTCATCGCACTATGGTGGAACTGAGGCTGACTGGTGGTGAAACAATCTCCGGAGCGTGGCTACTCTTGTGGCGGGATCACGCTATGGCAGAACTGAGACTGACTGGTGGTCAAACCATCTCTGGAGCATGGCTAGTCTTGGTGCGGGACTGCGCTACCATGGCGGAAGCTTTTCTTCAAATTGCACACAATCCATGGCCTATTTTATCCAACTCTAGTGGTATTATTTTTGCGCGCGTTTCCTCAATTGGCCAAGATCGACTGCCCATCTCACCCGACCTCGCTTGACCCCATTTCACACCCCCCATGGATCAGCCTTGGTGGTTCACCCGATATATCTACAAACACCAACGCCTGGAGTACTGACCGACCACCTCTTCACGACAACCTTTCACTGCAGTCTATTTTTAGAACATTCCTGCCAGCCTTGTTCTTGGCTCTTTGGAGTTTTCCGGCAAAATTGTCATTTCCAATTCGAACTTTGAAGTCCAATCGATTTTTGGTAAACTCATTGTCCATTCTACGGGCGTGGCTCTTCTTAGTAATTGTGGCTAGAATCTTGAGTGGAAGTGTCCATGTATTACATGCAGGTATGACTCATTTCGATTCTTTTGGGGAATGTGCTTTGTTTGTTGCTTTTTTTCTCTTCATGAAATGCTACAAAAGGTGCCATAAAGTGATTTCCCATATCTGAATTAGGGAACAGGAGGAGGTGAAACCTGACGTGTTTAGTGCCATGAAGAATGGCCACAAAAACAAAAAAATTGCTGATTGTCCCCGCCTGTGACTGAAAAATGTCCATATAAATATATATATATATATTTTTGTTTTTTGTTTTCTTCTTAACTGACACTAGGTAGCGACAAGTATACATTTTTAAGTCATTGGTTTGACTCGGCCAGGGTTCGAACCCGGGAGTGGTCACGTATATACCAGAAAAATAAAGCATAAAAATACACCACACCACACACAGCCATGCCACAAACGCACACCACAACCACACCACACACAGCCATACACAGACAGCCACACCACACCCTAACCACACCTCACACAGCTAGCACACACGCACACACGTACACCACAACCACACCACACACAGCCACACCACACACGGCCATACCACACACAGCCACACCACAACCACACCACACACAACCATATCACACACGGCCAGCAGACACGACCAGATCACACGCACACCACACACGCACACGCACACGCACATCCATACGCACACAGCCACACTGCACACCACAACCACACCACACACACCCAGCACACACCACACACGCACACCACGACCACACCACACACAACCGCAGGACACATAGTCAGTATACACGCACACCACACACACGTGCAGCCATACGCACACAACCACACGCACACAACCACACGCACACAGCCACACTGCACACCACAACCGCACCACATACAGCCACACCATACACAACCACAACATACACGCACACCACAACCAGGGGGCGGGTGCGGGTGCGGGGGGCCGGGTTAGGATTAGATCGGGGGGGGGGGGGGTGCAAGGGCGGGGATGGGGGCGGGAACGGGGGCCGGAGCGGGGGCGGGGATATTGGCGAACAACAAATATGTGACTCATATTACAAGCGAGATAATTAGATGAATATTTACTTCATTTCATTTTTGTTGGGGTATATTAGTTTTCTATGCAGGGAGAATTTGAATCGCAGATAATTGCTTTGGCTTATTCCACTGCTCCTTGCCCTATCCTACTAATGACGAACGCCAGGCTGGGTAGCGACAAGTAAACATCTTTAAGTCATCGGTTTGACTCGACCAGGTGTAAAGTCGTCGGCTGGCAGCTGTAGTTGTGTAGGCAGGCTAATAGGAAATCACTACAGACAAGTATAAGAAAGGCAGAGTATAAAGTGTGCAGGAAGACAGAGAGCTTGGACCCTCAGGTTTATTATTATATAGTGGTTTCTGGATTTGATATGGCATGTCAACTGACCATGCTCTCCAATGAACGGTGAGCATTTCTAGGTCCACCAATCAACAGTAAGCATTCTAGTATCACCATGATAACTGTGATCTACCCACCACCACCATGCCTTGGCTGCTGTAGCCTCACCTGCCCTGTTGTGTCTGTGAGCTTGGTGATCCGTGACCAACAGTTGGGGGGGAGGGGGTTGTGAGTAGAGCTCTTAGGCTCCTTCCACACTAAGAGTAGTGCCCCTCTCACACTATCTATATAATACACAATGACTATTTAATATAAGTAAAGGATCACCAGCACCACATAATACATTAATGCCCCTGGCCCTATACATCATTTACCTTTATATACCATTTGTAATCCCTTATAGACCAGTTCACATTCCCCACCAATGTGTTTTATCGGTATATTTTACACAGGGTTCAAAACCGAGGTTTCAAAATCAAGGACCTATCAAAACGCGAGGTGGGCGCTCAACTCATTCTGCCATCCTGTCTGGTCTATATATATAATATCTCAATAATCTGTTGGTAATTGAATTTGATTTACAAATAGGATATGGTTGAGTATTTGTGGCTGGCTTCCAGACCTGAAGTGACCTTCTTGTATGTGATGAATCTGTATGGACTGACAAGGTGCCTGGTGCTTAATCATAAGACTTGTCTATTGAAGCCCCACTTGGCGGCCAACAGTCGGCGACCTCCTTGCGACCAAAGCAAAGAAAAGGCGGGAACAACAATGGTAGGTGATCAGTAGGCGATCGGACCCATCTCTGATTACTCCTTGGGTGTGCTTATTTTTGGATGTGGTTATTTCTTGGGTGTGCTTATTTTGTGGGTGTAGCTTTTTTGGGTGTGGTGGTTATTTTTGGGTGTGTTTTTATTGGGGGTGTTTATTTTGTAGGTATGGCTATTTTTGGGCGTGGTGATTATTTTTCGGTGTGGTGATTATTTTTCGGTGTGGTGATTATTTGTGGGTGTGTTTTTATTGGGTGTGGTTATTTTGTGGGTGTGGCTATTTTTGGGTGAGGTGGTTATATTTGGGTGTGTTTTTATTTGGGGTGGTTATTTTTTGGGTGTGGATATTCGTGGGTGTGGTTATTTCCTGGGTGTGGTTATTTTGTGGGTGTGGTCATTTTGTGAGTGTGGGTATTTTGTGGGTGTGGGTATTTTATGGGTGTGGTGATTATTTTTGGGTGTGGTGGTTATTTTTTATTTTTTATTTTTATTGGGTGTGGTGATTATTTTGTGGGTGTGGCTATTCGTGGGAGTGGTTATTTCCTCGGTGTGGTTGTTTTTGGGTGTGACTATTTTTGGGAGTGGCTATTTTGGGGTGTGGTTATTTTTAGTATGATTATTTTGGGTCTGGTTATTTTTTTATTGTGGTGGACAGTTTTGGGTGTGGTTATTTTTGGGTGTGGTTATTTTGGGATGTGATTAGTTTTGGGAGTGGTTATTTTTGGGTGTGGTTATTTTTGGGTGTGATTATTTTGGGTGTGGTTATTGTTGGATGTGGTTATTTTTGGGTGTAGTTATTTTGGAATGTGGTGGTTATTTTTGGTTGTGGTTATTTTTGGATATGTTTATTTTAGGTGTTGCTATTTTTGGGTGTGGTTATTATTTTGGGTTTGTTTTTTCTTGGGTGTCGTTATTTTGGGGTGTGGTTATTTTGGGGTGTGGTTATTTTGGGTTGTGGTTATTTTTGGGTGTGGCTATTCTTGGGTGTGGTTATTTTTATAGCATTTTTTGGTTGGGGTGTGGTTATATTTAGAGATGATTATTTTGGGGTGCTTTTATTTTTTGGGTGTGGGGGTGAGGAGGAATTAATAGAGTGCTGGCAAGCTGGTGGGAGCTGGTGACCCCCCCCCCCACACACACATTCCACTGACCCCCAACCCTCCTGTGGCCCACTCCATTTTGGAAGCTGACATCTGCCCACATTGGCCTGCGTTCCTGGAGATTACAACTCATCTGTCATGTGACCTGGTCTGCGCATGCGCCCTCCTTCCCCCCACCCACGCACCCACCCACCCCTCCCTCTCTCCCCCCTCCCCCGTCTGCCTCCTCCCTCTCTACTATCTGCATCAGACTTGTATGAGGCTGCTATTGCTCGGCAATACACTGCTTGGTTGATGGCAGAGTTACTTGCCCCTTTCCCCACTCCTCCGCCCCCCCCCCCCCCCCCCCCATCACCGCCCCCCCACCATGCGACACCTCCCACCACCACCCCCCTTCAGTACATCCACCTTTCCCCCACATTCACCCTCATCTCCCCTCCAAATATTGGCACTACCCTGCCCCCCCCCCCCCCCCACGCCCCCCACTCCCCACCTCGCTGCCCCATCTGGTTTCCTGTCGGTTAGACGCCTCCTTCATATTTCTCCCTTCCTCTCCTTACCCTATCCATTCTGTTATCTCCTCCTGTTATCTCCCGTCCTGTCTCCACCCACCTCCTTCTACCGTCCCCCTACCCCTGCTGTCCCCACTACCCGTCCTGTCTCCTCCTACCCCTCCTGTCTCCCCCTCCCTCCTACCCCACCCTCTCTTACCCTCCCCCCTCCTGTCTCCCACTACCCTTCCTGTCTTTCCCCTACCCCTCCTGTTCTCCCCCTACCCCTCTGTCTCCCCTAACCATCCTGTCTCCCCCAACCATTCTGTCCCCTACCCCCCCCTGTCTCCCCCTACCCCTCCTGTCCCCCCCTAACCCTCCTGTCTCCCACCAACCATTCTGCATCCATCCCCCTAACCCCCCCTGGCTCCCCCTACCCCTCCTCTGTCTCAAAAGCCTAACCTCCTGTCTCCCTCCAACCATTCTGTTTCCCCCCTACCCCCCCTGTCTCCCCTACCGCCTCCTGTCTCCCACTATCCTCCTGTCCTCCACAAATGTACCGAACATGCTTACACCACTAAAGCCCCCCCCCCCCCCACACACACTCCAGTAACCATCCCACACAGCTCACTGCCCATTCCCCCACATCCCAATGACTATCACCCACATCCTACTCCACTCACACCCCATTCGTCAAATGGCTATCTCCCATACCGCACCAGGCACACGACCCCCCCCCCCCCCCCCACACATCCGACTGACCAACCCCACAATCCCACTGACCACCCCACCCAGATCCCACTTAATCACCCCCACATCCCACTGACCCACCCCCACATCACACTAACCACCATCCTTCACACTCCCACTAACCACCACACATCCATATCCTACTGACCACCCCACATAATCAACCCCACATCCCACTGTCCACGCCCACACCTCCTGACCACCTCACATCCACTGACCACCACATCCCACATTCCCACTGACCACCCCCACATTCCACCGACAACCCCAACATTCCACCTTCCACGCCCACATCCCACTGACCATCCCCCACATTCCACACTGACCACCACCCACATCTCACCTACCACCCCTACCACTCCTACATCCGACTGACCACCCCCCACATCACATATCACACTCACCACCCCTACATTCCACTGACCACCCCCACATCTCACTAACCACCTCCACATCCACACCCCACAACATCCACCTAAAAACCACTCCCACATTCCACTTACCACCCCACATCTCACTGACCACCCCCACATCTCACTGACCACCCCCACATCTCACTGACCACCCCCACATCTCACTGACCACACCCATATCTCACTGACCACCCCCACATCTCACTGGCCACCCCAACATCTCACTGACCACCCCCACATCTCACTGACCACACCCATATCTCACTGACCATACCCCCTGCCCTTCTCAATGTGGCATTCTCCAGATAGATCTGCGCCGAATGTCACTTGGCTGACATTTGACAGATGCGCAATCAGAAGTGACTGTACTGTCGCAGGACGTGCAACCCGGCCCTGCAGGACGGGTCAGTCTGGACACCAGCGTCCGTGAACGAGGACAGACGTGATGTTAGCACGGCCCCACAGCAGGACACTGCATATCGTAATATATCCCACAGCAGGAAAACGTGTATCTTAATGTATCCCACAGCAGGACACCATATATCTTAATGTACACCACAGCAGGACACCGCATATCTTAATGTATCCCACAGCAGGACACTGCGTATCTTAATGTATCCCACAGCAGGACACCATATATCTTAATGTATCCCACAGCAGGACACCTCATATCTTAATGTATGCCACAGCAGGACAGCGGATATCTTAATGTATCCCACAGCAGGACACCAAGTATCCTAATTCTTACCACAGCAGGACACTGCATATCTTAATGTATACCACAGCAGGACACTGTATATTGTAATATATCCCACAGCAGGACACGGCGTATCTTAATGTATCCCACAGCAGGACACCGCATATCTTAATGTATCCCACAGCAGGACACCACGTATCTTAATGTATCCCACAGCAGGACACCACATATCTTAATGTATCCCACAGCAGGACGCTGTGTATCTTAATGTATCCCACAGTAGGACACTGCAGATTTTAATGTGCCCCACAGCAGGACACCGCATATCGCAATGTGTTCCACAGCAGGACACCGCATATCTTAATGTATCCCACAGCAGGACACTGCGTATCTTAATGTATCCCACAGCAGGACACCGCATATCTTAATGTATCCCACAGCAGGACACCGCATATCGTACTGTATCCCACAGCAGGACACCACATATCTTAATGTATCCAACAGCAGGACACCGCAAATCTTAACATACACCACAGCAGGACACTGCGTATCTTAATGTATCCCACAGCATCATCGGCTATTGGACGTCAAACATATAATCCTTCAGACATATTTCTCCAGAGGAAACTTGCTGCCACCACATAGGCTATTCTTTCCAATAAGCAGCAAGGGGTCTTTTCATTTTATATCCACTTTCCCACAGATAGGACAGCACATACCACAACCTTTGATGAACCAGTTGTGGGCCACTGGTTGGAACAGAAAATGCCCCAAACTGCAAATGCGTCCACTGAGCAGGATCGATCGGATGACCGATAACTTCACAGGTGGACACTCTACCGCCTGAACTACGTCCCGGTCCCTGTGGGTGTAAGCAGTGCCGGAATGTAGACTGTGATGCAGGCTGGAGGTGAGGGTGGAGGGCTGGTGTCATGGTGGCTGGTGTCATGGTGGGCTGGTGTCATGGCGGGCTGATGTCATGGCAGGCTGGTGTCATGGTGGCTGGTGTAATGGTGGGCTGGTGTTGTGGTGTGCTGGTGTCATGGTGGGATTGTCGTCCTGGGTTGTGTGATGGCGGGCTGGTGTCATGGCGGGCTGGTGTCATGGTGGGCTAGTGTCATGGAGGGCTGGTGTTGTGGTGTGATGGTATCATGGTGGGCAGGTGTCATGGTGGCTGGTGTAATGGTGGGCTGGTGTCATGGTGTGCCGGTGTCATGGTGGGATGGTGGTCCTGGGTTGTGTCATGGTGGGCTGGTGTCATGGCAGGCTGGTGTTATGGTGTGGTGGTGTTGTGGTGGCTGGTGTCGTGGTGTCACTCTGGGCTGGTGCCATAGTGGGATGGTCATGGTGGGTTGTGTCATGGTGTGCTGGTGTCATGGCGGCCTGTTGCCATGGAGGGCTGGTGTCATGGTGGGCTGGTGTCATGGTGCACAGGTGTCATGGTGGGCTGCTGTCATGGTGGGTGGGTGACATTGTGGGCTGGTGTCATTGTGGGAAGGTGTCATGGTGGGCTGGTGTCATGGTGGGCTGGTGTCATATTGGGATGGTATCATGGTGGCTGGTGTCATGGTGTGCTGCTGTCATGGTGGGTGGGTGTCATGGTGGGCTGGTGTCATGGTGGGATGGTGTCATGGTGGGATGGTGTCATGGTGGCTGGTTTCATGGTGGGCTGGTGTCATGGTGGGCTGGTTTCATGGTGGGCTGGTGTCATACTGGGATGGTGTCATGGTGGCTGGTGTCATGGTGGGCTGGTGTCATGGTGGGCTGGTGTCATGGTGGGCTGGTGTCATGGTGGGCTGGTGTCACGGTGCGCTGGTATCACATTGGGCAGATGTCATGGTGGGCTGGTGTCATGGTGGGCTGGTGTCTTGGTGGGCTGGTGTCATGGTGGCTGGTGTAATGGTGGGCTGGTGTCATGGTGTGCCGGTGTCATGGTGGGATGGTCGTCCTGGGTTATGTCATGGTGGGCTGGTGTCATGGCAGGCTGGTGTTATGGTGCGGTGGTGTTGTGGTGGCTGGTGTAACGTTGGGCTGGTGTCATGGTGTCATGGTGTGCTGGTGTTGTGGTGGGTGGGTGTCATGGTGGGCTGGTGTCATGGTGGGCTGGTGTCATGGTGGGATAGTGTCATGGTGTGCTGGTGTCATGGTGTGCTGGTGTCGTGGTGTCACTCTGGGCTGGTGCCATGATGGGATGGTGTCATGGAGGGCTGGTGTCATGGTGGGCTGGTGTTATGGTGCACAGGTGTCATGGTGGGCTGCTGTCATGGTGGGTGGGTGACATTGTGGGCTGGTGTCATTGTGGCAAGGCGTCATGGTGGGCTGGTGTCATGGTGGGCGGGTGTCATGGTGGGCTGGTGTCATGGTGGGCTGGTGTCATGTTGGGCTGGTGTCATGGTGGGCTGGTGTCATGGTGGGCTGGTGTCATGGTGGGCTGGTGTCATGGTGGGCTGGTGTCATAGTGGGATGGTGTCATGGTGGCTGGTGTCATGGTGGGTGGATGACATGGTGGGCTGGTGTCACGGTGGGCAGGTGTCATGGTGGGCTGGTGTCATGGTGGGCTGGTGTCATGTTGGGCTGGTGTCATGGTGGGCTGGTGTCATGGTGGGCTGGTGTCATGGTGGGCTGGTGTCAAGGTGGGATGGTGTCATGGTGGGCTGGTGTCATGGTGGGCGGGTGTCACATTGGGTGGACATCATGGTGGGCTGGTGTCACGGTGGGCGGATGTCATGGTCGGCGGGTGTCACGGTGGGTGGATGTCATGGTGGGTGGGTGTCACAGTGGCCGGATGTCATGGTGGGCGGATGTCACGGTGGGTGGATGTCATGGTGGGCGGATGTCATGGTGGGCGGGTGTCACGGTGGGTGGATGACATGGTGGGCGGATGTCATGGTGGCCATGTGTCACAGTGGGCGGATGTCATGGTGGCCAGGTGTCACAGTGGGCTGATGTCATGGTGGGCTCATGTCACAGTGGGCGGATGTCATGGTGGCCTTGTGTCATGACGGGCTGGTCTGGTGGTGTGTTGACGCTCTGAGGGGCTGAGACGTGTGCAAGTAGCCGACTGAGTTGCACGCTCCTTCGGCCGCTTATCTTTTTCCGGCCGGAAACACGTGACCTTCGACGAGTTCCCGGAAGTGTATGGGTTAACGTCGCCGTGACAGGCGTAGAACTCCCTGACAGCATGACGTGAGGGGGCGCCACCAGGGGCAAGTCAGCACCTAGCCGCCTTAAGTGAAACTTGTCTCAAGTTATTAGGACAAGCAAACTGACATACTTGTTTCTCAGGCAACATTGTGCCAGGTTTGGTTGGTTGGTTGTTGGAGTTTTACGTCCTGGCAACATCTAAGGCCATATCAGAAAGGGTCCCGACTTGTGAAAGTGTGCACCCATGGTGACTTTATAGGGGTGCCCCACTGTAAGATGAGGCCGCCAGCACCATGACCTGATATTCCACTCAGCCACAGTGGGTACCAGCATGCACCTCGCTTTCCCACCTGCGTGGGAAGCTTTTTTGTTTGTTTAAATAAAGGAGTTTGGGTCTTTTACCGCAAACTCATACTGCAATACTTGTCTCAATTATCTTAACGGAAGAATTATTATAATAATAATAATAATTATTATTGTTGTTGTTGTTATTATTAGTAGTATTATTGTTGTTGTTATTAGTATTATTATTGTTATTATTATTGCTGTTATTATTATTATTATTATTATTATTATTATTTTTATTATTATTATTGTTCTTTTTATTATTATTATTATTATTATTATTATTATTATTATTATTATGTTATTGTTGTTGTTATTGTTATTATTATTATTATGTTGTTGTTATTATTATTATTATTAGATTGTTGTTGTTATTATTAATATTAATATTAGTGTTGTTGTTATTATTGTTGAACATTTATTAATTCCAGTCAGTTGAAAAGAACATGACGTGTGCAGCATAGACAGTTTTTAACTGGCATAGATACTTTTTAACTCTGAAGATACTAGAAACAGTGGCATAAAAGGCCAGTTAACTCTTTTAAGAGTGGAAGGTATGACTAATATCAGGCAACTCTTTAAACGACAATGTCTATACCTAGCAAGATTATATCGAGTGACTTAAGATAACCATTAACTCATAGTATAGGGAACTACAGATAGCTTGATCTAGCAAACATGTCTAGATCGTCCCTATCAAGTATAACACAAAGTTGTTTTAATATTTTAATAACACATACAGAGATACCAAAAACTGAAGTTAAGACTCTGACACTCAGCCCATAACCTAAGGCTGTTGGGAGGGTGGGCGGTAAGGAATTCTGTGTCAGTTGACTGTTATCTGTTTGAGCTCAAGCGATTAACTGACTAATCTGATGCGAAGGAATACCACAATGACTACGTTACTAAGAGAGTTTGTATTTGTTATTACTCTGACTGCAATAAGTTACTACAGATACTGGGTCATCTTGCATTTTGTGTGACGTGATGCCAGGATAGCTGACCCTAGCTAGTTTTCGGCGGGTGTTACTATAATACTATCAGGATTGAGGGATTTAACTCAGGAACTAGCGTGCAGAGACTGTTTCTTTTAATTTAAGGCTAGTTACTATGGTAAGGGAGGCACCGTATACTCCTGACATAATACTAGGATAGCTAGAGCTTCACAGGTTCTCGGCAGGGGAACTTGTGATCGCTATGGTTATATTTTACGTGGTTACTCCAGAGATCAGTTGTTGCGACGAATTATACATGTTACAGTGTAACATGCACAATTCACTGTGATTATACTGAAGTATAACCACCACGAATATCATACTATAATAACCATACATAGTGCTGATTCACTTTGCAATGCATTTTCATTAATTGATTTAGAGTGCTAAGCAGAATATACCTGTATATGTGTACAAGTATACATATATCCAAGTATACATATATACATATTTATGCACATTCATACATATATACTTATATGTACAAATATGCACATATAACTAAGCCTACAGGGATGATAATTTCCTGCCAATCGGCTGTTTCCCAACTTTTAGGCAATGAGCCATCCTTTTTAGGTCCATATGTTCTAATCCCTGATATATATATATGTATGTATAAACATATATATATATATTTGCATATTTACAACATAATATATATATGTGTACTGGAGATATGTTATATCTTTTTGAAAAAAGAAGAGAGAAAGCAAAGGAAGAAAGAAGAGTTTAAAGACAATTTTAGAGTCATCTTGTACATTTATTGATGCATGCTCACCAAGTGCATAATACATATATATGTTGAACTGGAATTGCATGCAGTTACTATTACGACGAATAGTCAATTTATATTATGCTTCTATTATCAAACAGGTTTTTCATGTGGTTATTATTGCAACTGATATTGTCATTTATGTACCAACAAATTGTAATGAACAGCCGGAAGACCAGTGCTCTGGCGCTGACAAAAGACATTATTCGCTGAATAAAATACATTTAGTAAAAAATAAAAAATAAAATAGAAAATGCATATATATATTTAGATATATATACATGTATATATATATATATATATCTACATATATTTACATACATATATATTACCGATCTCCAAGATACCACATACTAGATATATATATATATTATTAGTGCAATATAACTTTAACTAGTGCTCCTGCATTAAAGATGACTGCATCACATATTGCATGGCTCCTGGTGGAGGGGCGGGCTCTGATTGGCGTGGGTGTGAGTGGGAAGTGAGTCCGGTGAGAGTCTTTGGTGAGTCTGGTTGGCAGGTGAGTGAGTGTTGGCTGCCGTCACCCGCCCACCCGCCCCCCCCCCCCTCCCACCGCAACGCCAGCGTAGGGCGTCGGGGAGGCGGTCAGTGGGGGGCGGGTGCAGAGACAGCAGTTTTTGGGGAATCTGGTTGGCAGGTGAGTGAGTGGTGGCTGTCGTCCATGCCCGCCCCCCCCATACGCCGCCGTTGCCGCGGGGGTGGGGAGGGGGGCGGCGGGGGGACAGCGCGCAGCTTCGCGGCCCTTCGATCCTCCTGTTGCCGGGAGTGAGTGGTGGTGGGGGGAGGGGGGGGGGTGACGGCAGATTCACTTAGCACTGCATTTTTAGGAATTGACTTATAAGCGTGGTACATACCTGTATATGTGTACAAGTATACATATATACCTAGTTATGCATATATGAGCCTGTCTCAAAAGGTGATAACTTTTTTTGTTGTTGTCCATTGTAACGATTGACATAAAACAGCACAGAAACGGTTATACTGGAAACAAAAGGACATTTGCTTCAGATCAATATGTATTCTATTGGGATTATGAAACATCATGTAAAAAACAATATCAGTTTATCCTGAGCAAATGGATAAGCAGATAGTATGTTGATCGTTATGATGGACAATGTTTTGTCCCATATTGCTTAGCACCTTTTGAGACAGTCTCATATACATATATACATATATACATATATACTTATATACTTATATGTACATAATATACATACATATAAATATCCATATATAGGATTACAGGGATGATAATTTCCCACACATCGGCGGTTTCCCACTTTTGGGCAATGAGCCATCCTTTTTAGGTCGATATATATGCATATATATACATATATATCTATCTAGATACATACATATATATGCATGTATATATGTATCTACATACATTTGTTTATATACATATACATTACCCATCACCAAGATGCCATATACTACATATAATTATTAGTGAAATATAATTTTAAAATTAACTTACTAGTGTTCCTATATTAAAGATGATTGCATCACATATTGGATAGCAATCATCAATTTGTTACCAAAAACTGCCCCAGAAAGCTGTCACACTTCAGGTTGTCAGTGACAGCTCCAGTAAGCTTATATCCCTCGGAATTGGTGTGAGATGAGAGTGGATTACATTTGCTATATAAGAGTCAATGCCACAGTGGACAGCACCCACATACTTCTGAAGGCACAGACTACACACCAGTCAAATTGGTACTGGATTACTACTGTGAAGAAGAGAATTGATTTCAAGGTGCTGCTTCTTGTATATTGTGCCTTGCATGATCAGGCTCCAGAATATATGAGAGATATGCTCCAGGAGATAACAAATGTTCAAACACTGTGCTCCACAGTCTCCAGCCAGTTAGCATTTCCTCGGAGCAGACTCGAAGGCTTTGGAGTTCATGCTTTTAGTATTGCTTCCCCGAGACTGTGGAATGCTCTGCCAGGATATATCACAGATTGTAAATCTGTTGGTGCTTTTAAAAAAGGTCTTAAGACACATTTGTTTAAATCTGCTTTTAACAAGGTGAAATTTGTTTTCCTGTATATTTTGTTGTTATGTAAAGTGCCTGAGAATGGCTTGCTGGATCGGGCGCTATATAAATGTTTTATTTATTTATTTATTTTATTTATTACTCTATTGCATCTGACACCAGCTGTCATCCCTACATTTAGAAACATTGGTAAGTTATTTTTCACTTGATATTGCAATATAATGTATATATAAATATATATATATAAATGTATATATAAGTAAATTCATGTATATGTGTGTGTATATGTATATATCATTATATGTGTATGTGTATATATGTATATATGTTGGGGGTGCAGTGGGACGGGGGTGACAACACAGCTTCCCGGCCATCTGATCCTCACGATGACACTGAATGAGCACCCTGCTCATTCCAAACCATGTATGCATATATGTATTCATATATGCATATATGCCGGTACATCCATATATATATATATATATGTATATATATATATACACATGCATATATATATATATATATATACACATGCATATATACACTTATATGTATACATATATTTGGGTGTTTTATGCTTAACAACATAAGCAAAGATATATGGATCCATATATGTGTATACATGCATAAAAATACATATATATGTGAAGGGGGCGAGACTACTCGCCTTGTGACAATTGCGAGCTTGGGCCGATTAACCCGCATTTGGAAATGCGGGCTACTCGCCATGGCAGACTCGCAATTGGCACCATTTGCGAGGCCCCAGGTTTCTGGCCGTAAAGCGTTGCTAGGAGATGTCAATTGTGACTCTTCTGGCAGCGAGAGGAGGTCGGGCATTCGGACCCAGACCCATCGGATGTGTTTATGTATGCTCTGATGTTTTAGCTGAGATTTAGGCTTTTATTGTCAAAATTCTAAACTTGTTTAAACTTAATAATATGGGAGGGGATCTCATAGTTCATATACGACATCTTGCTATGATTCTTTGTTAGTTTTTGTTAAGAATAAAGCTGTGAGCTCTTGGAAAGGTAAATTGGAACGTTCCTTGCATTCTTTACTATTCTCCAGTCTTCTTGTGGATTAACCGCTATGGTCAAACTTGATATTCGATTGCTTTGTATGTAATTAAGGGCCTTATGCCTAATAGGCCTTATGCAGCTAATTAACCCATCTGCGGGAAGATTATAGCAGACATATTAACGGAATTAATGTAGTGTTCTTTTGGCTAAAAATATGACAGTAACTTAGGCTGATTAACAGTGACAGTGGCAGCAACACTAGCGTGTCTGCTTAGTTCTGGATTAATTTAAACATATTAATATACACCAAAAGGCAGGGAGGACAGCCAGTTAGTTGAAATAACCAAGTAATTGATTTAGGCCGATAAATGCGAGTAAGGGCAAAATCCCGTATTTAGACGATACTCTGGCTCGTTGCCCTTAGCCCGGGAATGACAACAACGGCGACGGACTACCTGCAGACGAGACGAGAGGCAGCGGCGGTGCACGGCAGGCACAGGAAATTCACATGGAAATAATTACATAAATTAACACGTAGGCTCGCCTTAAGCGGGGGTGGAATAGCCCGACGGTTAAATATGCATATATATATATATATAGATATATATATATATATATACAGATACATATATGCACATATATCCATATATTAATAAGCACTTTATCACATTTAAAAAGGTCTGTATAGCCTCCCAGATTCCCGTCTCCGAGCCGCCCTCCACCACATCCCAAATATTTTAATAGAAATAAAAAGTAATAACCAAAAGCAAAATAAATCAAATAAAAATGCTATAATATTTAAGCAAATGTTTTTCTTGATGTCTATGTATGAGCAAAGAAAGCCACATACATGCTACTTATGCATAAAATCTATAATCACAGTGAATGATATATTATGTAAATATATATTTGTATATATACAAATACATCTAAATGATGCACAACAGTCCCCACAGGACCTGCTCCCCCCAGTAGCAAGTGGAAGTATGTGAGTGGGCCACAGACCAGCATATACCCCTATGGTTGACTGGAGGTGCCCTATTGCTTGGGATTTACTGCTATACCAACACAGTACTATGATGGGCAGTTCTGGGGCCGTATGCAGGAATCAGTGTTAGCGGGATTTGGTGTTACAGCCTGTTACCGTTTAGCTATCACCGAACCGGGGAATTCGGTCAAGCCGTATGCAGGAGCGCGTAGCACTTTCATTATAGCTAAACATGAATTTATTAATAGATTTGGGAAATCCCTCTGCATTTGGAGGCATATATTAGGCTCAAATGTATTAAATGCTGTCATATTTAACAAAGTTACATAGTCAAATAGTGAAATTTTATCAATTTAACCCTAAATTCGAAGCGTTATTAAGGCTACTGCCGCATTGGCGGCGATATTAATAGTTATATTTTCGAATCGACGAGCGTAAAGTAAACAAATCGCTAATAACATTGACCCGCCAAAGCGTAGACAACGGCCAGAATGATGTCGAACGACGACTGCCGCCGATGCGACGGCGCGATTTGTTTACTTTACGTTTCGTCGATTCGAAAAATAAGTATTAATATCCGTCGCCTAATCGGCGGTAGCCTTAATAATGCTTAGAATTTAGGGTTAAATTGATAAAATTTCACTTATTGCGTATGTAATTCTGTTAAATATGACAGCATTGAATAGATTTGGGCCTAATAAACTCGCTAAACCTGATATTTTTTAGGGGTAGGGTAACACCGGTTAAGCCTTTGGTGTTAGGCCTAACACTGACTCGTGCATACCATTTTTTCGCCGCTAAACCGGAATTCCCGCCTAACACCGTTTTGCTTCGCTAACACTGACTCCTGCATACGGCCCCTGGCCTGTAGCCGTATGTTGTAACTAATGAATTATTTCCTAATATTCACTGCTAATTTACTCAATCCGGTCCCAACTAAATGTCCTGGAAATATTCAGGAAATTAGATATAATCTTTTGCTTTCTAGTGATCTATTCCAATATGGAAACATCCCAAAACTCAGTGGGTCACAGCCAAAACTGTCAAACTCCACATTAATCTTCTATAAAATTTGACCTTGGTAATTAACTCGGTGGTCAAATGACCACCATATTTAAAACGAGGTCAGCTCTCCAACCTGATTAACTCCTTGACACCGGTCACCAACCACACATCAACAGGCATGATTGTTTACATGCATATTGATTGATTGCTGATGCTTTAATGCTGTGTCCACAGCAAAGGCCAAATTCATGCCAAAAGTTACCATGCAGAAGCGGCGACTATGATTTGGTGGAACTATAGAATGTATAGCATTAGGAAACTGAATGTAGCATATAATGACATTGTACATGTTACGCCGTAGGTACAAGATTCACCCCGTACTGCTGCAGTAGGGGTGCAAACCAACCCTATGTAAAAGGTGGCGAAAATGCGGGTAAAAGAATTGAGGGCCTAATTTAATAATCTAAGAAGCAACAATTATTCTTTACATCTGTTTTATTATTTACCCGCTACCTTTGAGTTGAAAAATATAATATAATATCTAGTTTAATAAGATTTAAAAGTGAAATCGATGGCATTCTACGGCCGCCATCTTGTCTTTTTTGCATGCTCTCCCATTTCACCAACTCTGTGCCTATATGCATAATATGGGTAGCCATTTGATACTGGAGCCACATACTGGAGCCTCACTTCCATACTAACGCTATTTTCGCCCGTATTTATATAAGGCTGGTCTTCACCCGTGTACTAGTACAAGTACCGGGTGAATCTTTTATCTAGTTACGCCGTAACATGAATAATTCATCACGACAAGCGAGCTCACTGCATAACCATGTAAGAGGTATCTACAGTAACTAACTTAGTTACCTACTGTAGCTGGTACCAGCAGGTTTCGGTCTGTAGTTCTAATTAAAGCTAGCTGAGCAGTAACTAGAGTAACTAGCATCTCATTCCTAGTAACATTACATTCGCTTAGCTACTGATCTGTTGTTCTAAATCATTAACTGATAAACTGGCATTCATGCAGCTGTTCTAGCAGACCTAACACACTGTACAGGACATTACAGAACCATCGCACCCACCCAGCTATGGAGTGTTTACTTTGACGGGCCGAGTGTCTGAGTAGCCTATTTTTGAGTCACTATGCTTCTGTGAGAATCTTATTAAATCTTTATCGGTGTATGTCTTTCCTCCACAATGGCATAGGCATCAGTTACACAGTCTATAGTAATTTAGTCATGAGAAAGTTACCTATTGTCGTTTTATAAATTCTTTGAAATTTCTCAAATTATATTACTATATCGAGTTGTATCGAGCATAACTTAGCTTAGGGACACAGTCCACTGTAATGTAGTCATGACATAGCTAAATTATTTGTCGAGATAACAGCAATTATTCTTAATTATTAGCTCGACATAGCTACTAAACTTTGATTGTTTGTGACAGGTTGGTTCTTGAGTTAGTAGTCTTTATTAATCATCGACCATGTAGTGTTGCTTATTGGAATTTGCTCATGACATAGCTGCATGTATCTATCTTGAACATACTAAATGTTGGTCCACTGTTCTCGCTTGTTGTGTTTTGAATTATGAGGTTATTACTCCGTCTATCTAGGTATCACAGTGGTAATCAGCTGTTTGCCAATATTGATGTGCCAGCCTTCCAGGCTGTTATCAGGAATCTAATATTCAAATGTATTACTAGACTTGACAAGTCAGAAAATGTTATAATACAGGGACTTGTAAACATAGAAGAGAGTGATCTCAGATTTACGTCTGCCATATGGAGGCATTGGGACAAACTACTTATGTAGACCAACATATTGATATTGGTTAGTATGGTAGTATACTATTACTTATATCCTATTTATAGTAATTTTTATATGTACCTACTATGGACCAAATTATGTAACTACCATAATCCTGAGTCTGAAATAAAGAATTGAATTGAATTGAATATAGCACTCCAACCATCGGACAGCCTCTCCCAACCCAATAACACGCGATCAGTGAAGGTACAACATGTACACCAAGCTGTCGCAGAATTTGTTGCTGAGTCTCAGCACTATTCCCTTTTCATCATAGCGCTATACGTTATATTCGATAAAAATGACAAATGTAGAATGGCCAGGGGACCAGTTGCCTGACCCTGAGTCTCAACACTATTCCCTTTTCATCATAGCGCTAAACATTGTATTCGATAAAAATGACAAATGTAGAATGGCCACGGGACCAGTTGCGTGACCCTGAGTCTCAACACTATTCCCTTTTCATCATAGCACTATATGTTATATTCGATAAAAATGACAAATGTAGAATGGCCAGGGGACCAGTTGCCTGACCCTAAGTCTCAACACTATTCCCTTTTCCTCATAGCGCTATACATTGTATTCGATAACAATGACAAATGTAGAATGGCCACGGGACCAGTTGCCTGACCCTGAGTCTCAACACTATTCCCTTTTCCTCATAGCGCTAAACATTGTATTCGATAAAAATGACAAATGTAGAATGGCCACGGGACCAGTTGCCTGACCCTGAGTCTCAACACTATTCCCTTTTCATCATAGCACTATATGTTATAT
Source organism: Branchipolynoe longqiensis (assembly GCA_030323885.1). NCBI lineage: Eukaryota > Metazoa > Annelida > Polychaeta > Phyllodocida > Polynoidae > Branchipolynoe > Branchipolynoe longqiensis. The sequence goes on along the minus strand of CM059193.1, from coordinate 13,265,117 downwards.
TCGATAAAAATGACAAATGTAGAATGGCCATGGGACTAGTTGCCCGACCCTGAAAAAATCCTTTATTCACTGAATAAAATATCATTTACCCAAAACATATAAATAATGTCGATTTTATAATGCAATTTGATCAAATACTATACCCTTGGTATCAGACGGGATGGCCGAATGAGTTGAGCATCCATATCCGGTTTTGGTAAATCTTGGGATTCGAACCCATAGGTTCGAACCCTGGTTGATTAAAACCAATGACTTAAAAATTGATATGTGTCACTTCATAGCCTTGCGCTTGGCAATATTAGGGTAGGGCAAGGACTGGTTGGCTCAGTGTCAGGATAATGTTACTGAGTGGGATATCGGGTAATGGTGCCAGCAGCCTGATTTCCGAGTGGGGCAGCACTATAAAGTCGCCATGAGTGCGCACTGACACAAGTCGGTACCCGACCTGATATGACCTTAGATTTTGCCAGGACATAAATTCGTTTTTCATAGTAGCGCTATGTATTAGATTAGATTAAATTGACAAATGTAGATGGCCAGGGGACCAGTTGCCTGACCCTGAAAAAATCCATTTATTCACTTATTAAAATATAATTGACCTCAAAAGCTAAAACAATGACGATTTCATAACGCAGTTTGATCAAATACTATATCCTAGATAGTGTGTGGAAAACACTAGATCCTTGAAAGTGTGTGACAAGCTGCAATAGTTGGATAACCTTGCACAATAGGAAAATAAATTAAAATGTATATAACAAAACCCACCAGTCTATTCAAGGTCGGTGACGCAGCGATCAAAGATGGGAGAAGAATCTGTGTTCCTTCCAAGCCGAGTCAACTTACACAATGGATACTTATTGCAACCTAGATAAAAGATTCACCCTGTACTAGTACCGACCCACCCTCTGGGGGGGCTAAGGACTAACACGTGTACATATATATATAGATAAACAATACCTGTATTCATAGAGGTGGGAAATGAAATCACCAACATTCAGCAAACGGAAATGGAAATAGCCCTGTATGGGCGCCGCCATTTGTAAACTCGTGTTGAATAACAGAATAATCCAAATCCAGCAAACGGAAACGGAAATCGCTCGTCGAACTTCAGTACGCAGCAAGCAGGGTTTGGTTAATAATATCCTATGGTATTAATACCTTTACGGCGCCCCGCTGCAGAGTAGCACACGCAGAGTAGCACACGCCGAATCAAGGAACAACTATACTGGTCCCTCGCTACAGACCTTCCATATATGGTGCGATGACGTCACTGGGGCCAGTGTACCTGTTCCTCCGCGCTATTCTGCATCGAGACTGTCAAGGCATTAAGTTCATAGGCCAAATTTACGGTATTCGGGGTCAGCGATTGGTTAATAATATATAAAAAAACAAATGACCACTGCCATAGAATTTGCCGATGCGTGGAGTTCAAAACTTAGATTTTATTCAAAATTAAAAGAAATATAGAACAATTTGGCATAAACATGGATGCACAAATGCAATAGTAATACTTTATTCCACGGAAAAGACGGCCGTATTTGATTATCATGACGGTGACTCGGTCACCCGAGTTGCTAGAATTTCAAATCGAACACCGCGAGTGGAGTAAAAAAATACACGCACCATCATAAAATACTTTGCTGTAGTTATTTTGGGGGGTCGGTCCTAAGCATTGCTTATTCATATTACACAGGTGAAGGACAACATAGTGTAAATACGGGCGAAAATAGCTTTAGTATGAAACAGGAACTAGAAACTGTGGTTCCAGGATCAAATTGCTACATCTATTGGCACAGAGTTGGTGAAATGGGATAGAATGCAAAAAGACAAGGTGGAAGCCTTAGAACGCCGATGATTTCACCTTTAAATTGTATTAAATTATATGTTTTATTATATTTTTCAACTCGAAGGTAGCGGGGAAATAATAATACATATGTAAAGAATAATTGTTGCTTCTTAGATTGTGAAATTAGGCTCTCATTTCATTTCCCCGCATTTTCGACCGTTTTTATATAGGGCTGGTATTCACCCGTGTACTGCGAGTACAGGGTGAATCCTTTATGTAATTGCAACCTAGCCTAGCACGATACTTTACTAGGACAGGGCAAGGGTTGGTTCTCTCAGTATTAGGATAATGTGACTGAACCGCATATTGGGTCAGACATGGTGCTGGCGGCGCAGTCCCCCCCCCGTCGGGCAGCACTATAAAGTCGCCATTAGTGTCCAGTCACACATCAGTAGTTACTTACTCGTCATAACATCAACTTACACTGTCCAAGTACGTAAAACCCCAGTGAACAGACAACCCCTCCACTCCAAGCACAGTTCAATCCATTCCACCACTAATTAGCCCTATCACCGCTTGGAGATCGACACCTGGTCGACATGTTGTGGCCGAAAATGACACATTATCGCCCACTAGTGACTGTGACCGACAGCAGGCGTCGCTCTGGTAATGCCGACATCTACCACCAGGGGGCGATAAGTACTGGTTTCCACTTCCGGTGGGACCTTGTGGGGGGTACACGCACTCTTACGTAACCACCCGCCTCCAGCCCTGCCTGAAAACCTGCCAGCAAAAACTATGCTGGGAGAGTGTGGCTTGCGGGACAGGCGTTAGGGCCTACTTTACTCTCCCACTTTTTCCAATCTTTTTTTTGTATTTTTTCGGAAATGGAAAAGGTGGGTTTTGTTGTTGCTTTCTTTTTGGTATAAGTACCCCCATTTGTCTTCTGTGCCAATTAGCTAATGGCCCCCCCTCTCTGGTGCTCGCTTGCCATTGGTCGTCAACAGCCATGTGACACAAGGTATTCCCGACTTCCGCTTCCGGGACAATTCCATTTCGGTCGGCTTGTGGGAGAGTTCTTTTTGGGGTTACTGGGTCAACTGATGTTGACAATCTCACAGCAGAAGTGCAGTGCAGTGGTCAACTACCGTAGAGTCTCCACTGGACTATGCCAGAATGCAGTCATCCGGAACTCTCAGATCACCCAGTCAGGGACCAGACACGGTGGCCGAATCGGTAAGAGCGCAGCCTTCCCGTGTGGAAGGTCAGGAGTAGGATTCCCAGTCGAGTCAAACCAATGAGTTATATATATTTATTTTTCTCGCTACCTAGCCTGGCGCTTGACATTAATAAGACAGAAAAAGGACTGGTTATGGCCCTGTCACACTACAACGTAACGACGTCCACGTAGGGATAATGTGAAAAACGTTGAACTTCTCGGCGTAGTATGCAAATTTGGGCACAAGTTGAAGGTGGATGCAGTGTAGTGGACGAGAGAGTAACGGCGGTAAAGCGTAGTGATACCGTCATTCAACGAGAGAGGACAACGTCATTACGCTCACGGAACGTTATGAACGTTATTCCATTGCCAGAAGAATGTTACGTGACGTTACATACGTCATGACACGGTGGCGAAATGTTGAACGTACATTGAACGTATGTTCTCCTGACATTCTCCTGACGTTCCCATTACGCCACGTGGACATTTCCACCGGGTTTAATATGGGTCAACGTAGTGGAACGTAGTTGAACATAGTGAGCAGTGTTTGACTAATGTCCGTTTAACGTCATTGACGTTCTCTGAACGTGTACAGAACGTATGGCGAACGTAAACCCTTACGTTCAAGTTACGTCGAAAGTTTTGAACATGTCCAAAACCTCGACGTAACTCGACGTAACACAACGTAACGTGATGTAGCTCGACGTCAGTCTAACGTCATTCTGACATAACCCAACGTACGTCAACGTAATGACGAAAAATGACCACGTTAGGCTCACGTTCGCTCGTTACGTCGTAGTGTGACAGGGGTATTAGCACCGTATCCGGATAATGTGATTGTGTCGATTATTGGCTCATGGTGCTGGCAGCCTGGTGTTCTATGTATGGAAGCACTATAAAGTCACCATGAGTGGGCACTGTCACAAGTCGGTACCAGTTCGAATATGACCTTAGATGTTGCTAGAATGTAAATCAACAACAAAGAAAATGGAGCACCAACCTTCAAAGGTGTGATGCGTCCTGATATGACCTTAGATGTTGCTAGGGCGTAAAACAACAATAAACAAATAAAATCAAAGGTGTGATTAAAAAACAAACAAGGTAATGTAGTATTTCTAGATCAAAACACTAATTGCATGGGTACAAGGTAAAACAAATGTTGACTATGTACAAACATATAAGTGAAAACCAAAATAAAAAGATTGGGAACTCCCCAATTTTACACCACAAACAAGTTTACAGAAATTATTGATAAAATAAATCAATCTGTATGGATTATGACTACTACTGCACAGTGGTGAAAACAAATTTACACAGGTAAGACTACATAGTCCCTTGAAAGCATAACATTTTCAAAACCAAAGCAATTATCTAGATTTGATTCTACATATCTAACTTAGACATTAATGCACTTATTAAAAATGTCTTGCCACATAGAAGAGAACACTGAGTCAATTTAATAGAAGCTGTGACTGCAGAAGCTAATAGTGGCAGAGTTTTGTCGTGTTTGCCAAAATTAATTTTCAATGTTTGCACTTCAAATATCGATTTTAAAGAAATTCCATTTTAAATAGAAGTTACCTCAAACTAAAGTAAGGTAGATTATAACTATCACTCTAATATATTTATCTGAGAAAATGACAGAAACTCAAAATCATCGGACTATGCAAGTTTAACTGTTATGAGTATGACCAGAATAAACAAATGATCACTAAAAAAAAAGTAAAATAATTTTTTTTTTAAACATTGCGCTTGGTCACCAGGAAATATTTTATGGGATCAAATTGACTTTGAAGTATACAGCCTACAGTGAAGGAGAGTGTTGGGAGGGGTAATTCGCCATAGATACAGGGATGTAACGGCCCTGTCACACTTTACCGGATTGAGAAAACGGATTGAAACTGAACAAAGTCCGTTGATATCCGGCAAAGTCTGGTTTGTGTTTGTTGCATATCCGTTGATACCCATTGATATCCGGCCTGATCCGTTACACGTTTTGAGCATGCACAAAACTTGTAACGGATTGTGCTGGACTGATGTATGCGGTTATTATCCGTTCCCATCCATTCCCCATCCGTTACCCGTCTGTTCCTGTCCATTACGATCCATTCCCGTCTGTTACCGTCCATTCCCATCCATTACATATCCATTACATATCCGTTGCCATTTGCTATAGTTCTTTTTGTATACTGAATTGTCCGTTGATTGTTAGATACGTTATCAACCGTTACTGTCCGTTACCGTCTGTTACCCGTCCGTTACCATCTGTTACATAATCGATACATTTCATGTTCGAATCACACCGGATTAGATTATTTTTGTCTGGGTCTGTCCGTATCCTCAATCGGTGAAGTGGGACAGGGCCTTAAATGTCGCCTGTCGTGGCTTCAGGCCTCCCCTTTGGGAGCAGTGGACATCCAGCCGGAACGCGTGTAGGGGAGCGCGGCGGTTAGCGGGTTGGTGTCGACTGAATGCAGGCTTTGATCGTTCATCAGAGTGAGTGACTTGGGACACTGCCACCACCGGGCAATCACTCAGTGCCTGTTTGTTACCTCGGCAGCACACATACTGGCAGCACACTGGTAGCAGACTGAGAGCACACCGGCAGCATACTGACAGCACACTGAGAGCACACCAGCAGCGCACTGGCAGTACTGGCAGCACACTGGCCACCAGCAGTACACCAACAGCACACCAGCAGTACACCAACAGCACATCAGCAGCACCACACTACCAGCAGCACAATGATAGCACACCAACAATACACTACCAGCACACCACCAGTAGAATGACAGCACACCGATAGCACACCGACAGCACACCAGCAGCACAATAACAGCACACCGGCAGCACACCGACAACACAATGACACCACACCAACAAAACAAAAAATCACCAGTACAATGACAGCACACCAACATCACACTGATAGCACACCAACAGTACATCAACAGCACAATGACCACACACTGGCAGCACACTGACAGCACACCGATGACACACCACCAGCACACCACCAGCACAATGACAGCACACCACTAACACAATGACATCACACCAACAACACACCACTGCACACCACCAGGCCAGCACCAGCAATACATTGACAGCACATTGACAGCACATTGACAGCACATTGACAGCACATTGACAGCACATTGACAGCACATTGGCACCACATTGACAACACATTTACAACACATTGACAACACACTGACAGCACACGACATCACAGTGACAACACACTGACAGCACATGGACAGCGCACCAACAACACACTGTCAGCACACGGACAACACATGGAGAGCACACTGACAGCACACTTAGAACACACTGACATCACACTGACATCATGCTGAACTCACTCTGACAACACACTGGCAGCACACTGACAGCAAAATGGCAGCACATTGACAGCACACTAACAGCACACGACAGCCCACTGACCACACACTAACAGCACACCAATACCACACCACCAGGACACCAGCAGCACAATTATATCACACCCATCGAATAGCATCCTCCACCCCTACGTTCCGAAGTCCCCAAATCCCCCACCCCCCCACCACACTCCCACACCCACACCCACACCCACACCCACACCCACACCCAGTGACCGTGAGTGTGCATTATCATTAATTCAGGCTCATGTAGCATGTTCTATTCACAATGGCCGCAGCTTTATCCTTATTCCCAGTTGACCCCTTTCTGAGCACTCTGCCACCAGGTGACAGCATTGCTGCAACCATAGTAACTGCGCAGAACGCCAACATCTGCAACAATGGCTCTGGTTGTTTGTTTGTTGTTGTTTTACGTCCTAGCAACATCTAAGGTCATATCAGGACGGATACCGACTTTTAACAGTGCACACTCATGGCAACTTTATAGTGGTGTCCCACTGGGAAACCAGGCCACCAGCACCATGACCTGGGCCTGTATGCAGGAGTCAGTGTTAGCGGGGTTTGGTGTTAGAGCCTATTACCGGTTAGCTATCGCCGACGTCACAAACTGTGTCGAATCATATGCAGGAGCGCGTAACACTTTCATTATAGCTAAACGTGAATTTATTTATAGATTTGGGAAATCCCTCCGCATCTGTACCCATATATTAGGCTTAAATATATTAAATGCGATCATATTTAACAGAATTAAATACGTAATAAGAGAAATTTGAGGAAATTAACCCTAAATTCGAAGCAATATTAACGCTGCCGCCGTAACAACGGCGATATTAATATTTATATGTTCGAATCGACGAATGTAAAGTAAACAAATCGCCGCAGCCGCCGCATCGACGTCGCTTTCCCTACTGGCGGCGGCGGTTTGTTTACTTTACGTTCGTCGATTCGAACATATAAATATTAGCCTTAATAACGCTTCGGATTTAGGGTTAATTTGATCAAATTTCACTTATTGCGTATGTAATTCTGTTAAATATGACAGCATTGAATAGATTTGGGCCTAATAAACTCGCTAAACCTAATATTTGTTAGGGGTAACGTAACGCCGAGAACAGCAGTCCTTGTCCTGTCCTAATAATGCCGAGCGCCTGGCTAGGAAGCAACAAGTATCAATTTTTAAGTCATTGGTTTGACTCGACCAGGGTTCGAACCCACAACCCCACGATCTACCAGCACGGAGACTGGCGCTCTACCTCATTCAGCCATCCCATCTGGCTCTGACCTACTTACGCAAATCCCTCCTTGTGCCTCTAATCAAATAACAGAACATATAATAATTAAAGCTCCATCATCTCAATCCACCAACATTGTTCAGCTAAGTATATTCGCGTAACAATTGAAGAGTTCAAGCGCAAAATCCGACAAATGGCTCTGACCTACTTACGCAAATCCCTCCTTGCACCTCTACTGGAATAACAGAACATATAATAATTAAAGCTCCATCATCTCCATCCACCAATATTGTTCAGCTAAGTATATTCGCGTAACAATTGAAGAGTTCAAGTGCAAAAACTGACAAATCCATTTTTGGTTGTTCTCGGTGAAATGGAATTTGTTGTTTTGCTTTACAGGTAAAGTCTGACAAATACATATCGGGTGATTCATTATATAGTGGATGTGGTTTTTTTCTGTAAAAAAATAGGTTTGATTATCGGAATGATGGCAGCTTCAGCTCAAACCTGGTAGTCATGGTTTCAATTTGACCCAAATGGCATTTGTCGGTTTTTGCGCCTGAACTCTTCAAATTATATAATAAATACACTTTGGCAACTGTCATGATAATCTAAAAATCTACCGGTAGAAAATGTGGAGTGACGAGACATTTGTTGTAACGGGTTGCACCTGGGTGTAGTCTGGGCGCTGCTACTGCGGAAGACCGTTATTTCAGTTTGATCTCTGGAGCTTTCTTTGATCTGCGCACTGGGAGGGAGTCGTAACATCCCACCCCTGACTCCCCTCCTGTCGGTGCCCATTAAAGGGTGGCTCGAGCCAATGCTATACTGGTACATCCAGGGGCGTAGCTAGGCGTAGCTAGGCGTACGTGCGTACGCCAAAACGTCCACATCGTTTTGTCAAAAAACAATTAAATTAAAAGATAATAAAGAGAGAGAGAGAGAGGAGGCATGTAGTAGTCCAGAGTGTCGAAAACTCAAGTCTAAAATGTGTCAAATCCGCCAGCTTAAGCGTAAGCGGCCCCCTAAAGCCCCTGCCAAAATTAAGAGTACATATCGTTAAAGGTCTAGCTACGCCCCTGACATCAGTAGTACCTCACCCGAAACACCTTACGCCACCCCTTGTGGTATTCTTTAGTGGCGTAATGGATTACACATCACATAACTTCTGCTTACATTCTAAATACTATGTAAATACTCACATTGATCTGACTAATATTGATCTAGTTATATGACACTACTGTACCATATTGTTATGGAACTTTTGGGTTTCAAATTTCATTGTGTTACATGGTGCAAATTGTCTATTCAACAGGTATTGTACACCTTATTCTATATACCTTTTGTGTAAATAACACTGAATTGAAAAATGGCTGGAAGACCAGTACTTTGGCACTGACAAAAGACTTATTCAGCAGAATAAACATATTTACCAAAAAAAAAATAAGTTGCAGCAATCCAGCGTCAGGTTCACAGCTAGATTCCGCACACAGAGCTGCCACAACACACGCTGAGTGGGACATGGGGGAATAGTAGGGGTGTTGAGTTAAGGTCTGTTGTACTAACTATGACATAAGGGCCCGTCATACTAAGTGTGACATGGTGTAAAATATTCCGATAAAACGCATTGGTGTGTAATGCAAATGGTCTATAATGGAGTACAAATGGTCTATTAATGTAAATGATATATAGGGACAGGTGCATGAATGTATTTATATAGTTGCTGGTGATTCTTTACTTATGGTCAATAGTCATTGTGTATTAGGTAGATAGTGTGAATGAGTCACTAGTAATAGTGTGTAAGGGGCCTCAGGAGCTCTACTCACTACCCCCTCCCCCCCAACTGTTAGTCACGGATCACCACACACTCAGCTCAGGCAGGTGGTGGCCAAGCAGCCACACCGGCAGATCACGGTAGCCATGGTGACATAAGAATGCTTACTGTTCATTGGTGGAACTATAAATACTTGTTGCTCATTGGAGATAATGGTCAGGTGGTATGCCATACCATGTGACACTATATAATAATAAAACTGAGGGTAAAAGCTCTCACTCTACTTTCATTCTTTATACTCCTCCTTTTCTCTTCTTGCCTGTATTGATTTCCTATAGCCTGCCTACACAACCACAGATGCCAGCCGTCGACTTTACAACATGTTGGGGGTGTTGAGTGGGGCCCGTCGTACTAAATGTGGAATAGCGTGGGGTGATGTGTGGGGACCTGCTGTACTAAGTATGAGATAGTGTTGGGTTAGTGCAAACATCCAATCTAAGCCTGACATGGTACAATCAGAAATCCCAATACCCAACTCCATGTCGAGTACTGACAACAGTCAGTTTTGTAGGATATAACACGCTATGCAAATATTATATCGGCTTGAGCCTATTGCTTCTTTCGTGAAAATTGACACTGCCTATCATGGATAAGTCTGAATAGACTTGTTTTCACCATTAGCCAGTTTGTCGATAGAAAGCCGGAGCCTACACTTTTACCGACCCAAGGGATTTTAACCTCCCACACCACATAGACATGGTATGAGAGCAACCGGCCTTTGATGACACTGTAAGTTATACCCAGCGGTGGAAATCCAAATTGGCAGAGTTTGGGGGGGGATGCATGGCGAATCGAACCACGGACCTTCAGATTAGGAGTCCGACCTAGAAAAAAGTCAGACACTCTAACCACTCTGCCACAGCGAACACCACAAGCTTCCACAGTCCTATTGGTGGGTCAATGCTTAATAGTAATTCTCTATTACTACTACCTTCAACTCGCGACTTGGCATGTCTTGTCATATTTGTCTACATTGTTCTTCCTTAACAGTTTGCTATGTCTATATCTCTAACTGGTTACGGTTGTTCACGCTACCTGGGCACCAGTTCAACACGGCAAACATGGCTCGCGTGCTCTCGTCCACATCCGCACCTCCCTACCTGCTTTCATTTACCAAGAACATGCCAAAGTAAAAATTAGCCGCAGCCGCAGCTGCCTTTCACGTAACAGGGGACCCCCCCAGGTAGATACTCACACACAGCGACTTAAGCCCCGTTCACACATGGGGGCCTTAAGTCACCTCAACTCATTCGCTTCATCTAAGTCGACTCAGATCGCGCTTGTGAACGCTCCTCTCAGGCGAATTAGGGCTGAGTCGACTCAACTAGTTCGCCTCAAGTAAACCGCTTTGCGAGGTAGATTAGATAAGGCAAACTAGCTTGAGTCGGCCTAAGTGGCATGTGTGAACACAACTGGTTTAGTTGAGGTGGCTTAAGCACATGGATAGAGACTGCTTCCTAACAGGTAGTTGTTTTCATAGTGGTTAGAACACATGTTTGGACCGTCCTACATGTTTGGACTGTCCCATCTTGAGATGTTTGTTTGTTTGTTGTTGTTTTACGTCCTAGCGATGGTGCCTGCTTCCTTACAGGTAGTTGCTTTTCATAGTGGTTGGAGCACATGTTTGGACCATCCTACTCTTCCCATCTCTCCATTAGGTATGTTGTTTGTATGTATGTACGTGTGGATATACGTGTGGATGTATGTATGTGTGGATACCCATCCTGATATGACCTTAGATGTTGCTAGGATGTAAGACAACAACAAACAAACATCGATATGAGCCGGTTTAATGTATGTGTCTGAACGTGACACACTTTGAAAACTCTGTATGTCTGAACGTGCTGCTAGTTCGACTCATGTAAGTTAACGCTGTATGTGTGACAATGGCTTTATTCTCCTTTCCCCTGTTTAATGTTTCATATTCTGTCACCACCACATTGTGGCGCTGGACATATTCCAGGCATGGGGGGATGTACACGAGCCCCCTTGGGGAGTTAAGTGTAAGTGGGTGAAGGTGAAGGTCACTAGGAAGACAGTAAAACAGCAGCCAGGGGATGAAGGCGGCCGAATCGGTAGAGCGCAGGCTTCCCATCTGGAAGGTTGGGAGCTCGAATCCCAGCTGAGTCAAGCTAATGACTTACATAATTTATACCTGTTGCCACATAGCTTGGCGCTCGACATTGCTAGGATAGGGCAAGGACTGGTTAGTTCTCAGAAAAGGTGGTTCATGATGGGTAACTCAGTTTGAAAGCTCATTGGTTTTCATGAAATTGACCAATTTGCATTTGTGTCATTATGTTGGTATGATAAAGAGATAGCATGAACAAAATCATTGACTTCTCTGGTTTTGTTTCTTTGTATATTGACATATTATGCCAAAATGAAGAGCAAAATACATGGCTGATTTTATTTGTGACATACACAGTGCAGTGACAGGATAATGTGGCTGGGTGCGACATCAGATCATGGTGCTGGTGGCCTCGTCTCCCAGTTGGGCAGCACTAAAAGGTTGACATGAGTGTGCACTGTCACAACTCAATACCCGTCCTGATATGACCTTCGATGTAAAACAACACCCAATCTAAGGCCTAATTATAGGGTGTGGGGGGGGGGGGTGTTGCCACTACTAGCATCTACGTAAAGACTACCTATCGCCAGCCTTATAGGTATCTATGTCTCCATAGCAACATAAGGGATGAGCCACAGTTTAATATTAATGTAGTAGTGACCTATTTATTGAAGTCTGACTGTACTTGGGTAAGCTTAATTAATTCGGGTATATTTAATTAATATCTATGACCCCTAATAGCCGATATCTACTTTGTGTGCTGGGGAGTCGTTAAACAAACAAACAAACAAAATGTCATTAATAGTTGATAATTATCATTTCAATGCACCTTATTGTGTGAAGAATAGTGTAAGTAAGCATGCGCTGTTGTACATAACGCTGTGTTTGATCGGCTGAGGTAGGCCTAGTATTTGTCTATGTGCAATATCACAGATTAGATGAATAATATGAGTAAGCAATGCTTAGGACCAACCCACAGGCCGTATTCGATTAACACAACTTGGGTGGCCTGAGTTGCTAGAATTTCAAATCGAACACCACGAGTGGAGTAGAAAAATACACGGGTTGTGTGCACCCACGTGTTGGCTGGGGTGGATTAAGCAGAGTAGCATGGAGGAACATGTACACTGGTCCTTGTGACTTGATGGGACCATATATGGAAGAATTGTAGGGAGGGATCAGTGTAGTTGTTCCTCGACTCGCATGCACTACTCTGCGGTGGAGCATCATCAAGGCATTAAGCCCATAGGCAATTATTAACCAATCGCTGTCATCCACCCTGTTTGCTGTGTAGAGAAGCTCGACAAGCGATTTCCATTTCCATTTGCTGGGTTTTGATTATTCTGTTATTCAACACTAGTTTACAAATGGCAGCGCCCATATAGGGCTATGTCCATTTCTGTTTGCTGGATTTTGGTGTCAAAATGTATGGCACTGTCACACTCAATGAGGGTGGGTATTGCTTATGTATATATGTACACATGTTAATCCTTAGCCCCCCCACTGGGTGGGTCGGTATAAAAACAGAGTGCATTCTTCATCTGAATTATTATATAAATTTGCACAGGGTTTCTACTATGCTATTTCTGTGCACCATCTGACCGTTCCGTTCATGTACTTTGGCCGGTGTTGTGGTTTCCAAGGGACACCAGTTTGCGAGGGACACATCGCTTCTGCACATGCGTCAAAATCAAACAGCATCGTCACTAACCTTATAAATTTAATATAATGTTTTTGGTAAAGATGTTTTCTATATGTGTACCAAACGATTTGTTTCTACATAGTGTAATTTGAGAGATATTTGACTTCTTCTGTATTTTCTGTATGAACATTGCTCACAAGCATTGACAATGCCTTGAGTTTGACGGTACACACAGTGGAAAACGTAAGTTTTATTCAAAATTAATAGAAATCAAGAACCCTAACCTTATAAATTTAATACAGTCTTTATGGTAAAGATGTTTTCTATATGTGTATGAAGCGATTTGTTTCTAGATGGTGTAATTTGAGAGATATTTGACTTCTTCTGTATGAAGATTTGCTCACGGCCGTTAACAATGCATTTGAATGGAAGTGTCACTAGCAAACTGGTGTCCCTCGGAATCCGCATCACCGGCATTTCCCCTGGCTTTCAAACTGAGTTACCCATCATGAACCACCTGTTCTGATGACAACCCATTTAACAGTAGGGCAGTTTGCCTGCCCAAGGGCTGTAATCAAACCTTGGCTCCCTTCCACACTTCCTGTCCCTGGTATATTTTTGTTTGTTTTTTGTTTGGTATATTAATTGCTTAAGCAGGGGAAATTTCAATTTCGATTCTTCTTCCTCATTCCACTGTCCTTGACCTATCCTAATAATGCTGAGTGCATGGCTAGGAAGCGACAAGTATCAATTTTTAAGACATCGGTTTGACTCGACCAGGTATAATATTTCTTAATGCCCGGCCACGTTTGGGACACCAGATAATACTACAGAAACTCTCCCCTTCATATCACTTATCTATCAACTCATTAACCAATGCTAAGGAAGAATGAAGACAAGACACAGATAAACAGTGGAGAAGTTGTGCTTTACTAACACCAACTCCTGTCCACCTACCAGTGACCTATCATCCACACCCCTTGCCTTCTAGCCACACAATATCTCATTACTACTTTAGCCTGTATAGAAAGCAGTGCCTACAGCCCATGGGACAGGAGTCCTATGGCTGTGTACACACTCAATTGGAATAGATGAATTTTGATAGCATCAGACAGAGTGTCTGGGGTTCCTGCTCAAGAGTAGGTGTGTCTCACTCAAGAGCCAGGAGTAGAGTGATCTCTCTTCAGTGTGTCTGAAGCAGAATCTAGAATAATGATCTCAGGTTTGAGGCTAGTGTGGTCAGAGGGCCAATGGGATGCAGGTGACTGGGCAGTCCACAGCCAGCCAATCAGGCACCTCCACAGTCAGGATGGGTGGCACCCTCCCCCAGTAGGGGTGGCTGTCACTCGACCCAGCTGCAGGTGGTGCCCTGTGTATATATGCAAATTAGGCTGGTGTGCACACCCAGTGGTCAGGTAGGGACAGGTCGTTGCAACAGTTACAATAGATCTCTGTTAAAATGGTCTTTTCTCCAATTGCACTCTTTATAAATGCATAGAGAAGTATTTCAACAATCATGTACTGTCTCTTATATAGGAGCATCTCTCCATTAATCTTAGGCATCATGTATGAACATATATTTCACATAGCATATATCATGTCATAATGGGAGTGGGATATTATTACTTTTAGTTTATATAACATCGTCCCCACTCCGTCGCCCAAGACTAATAATGCTCTTTGCCAATATACAATTCTTAACCGAAAATCCGTATATTTTTACACAGGGTTCGAACCCACGGCCCCACGATTTACCAACACGGGATATGGACGCTCTAACTCATACGGCCATCCCCTCTGATACTTATAAAGGGTAGGAATATTTAAATATATATAATGCCCCTCTACTGTAACCCTATACCTTTCCCTGTGTGACCATAGAAGGGTTTTGTGGTATGTTACCAATATAACGATGAATTACTGTCAACCTTATCCATCCCTCACCTTGCCGCTACCTATGCTTTGGTTGTGCACACTGCTACTTAATGTACTACATTGACCATGAGCAACTTGGTCCACACCTCACATGCCGCCAATATGGCGAACACAGCTCGAGGGGAGGTCACATGAGAAGGGTCCACAGCGACGAAAGGATGAAAAACGGCTCACCACTGGGTCATATCGAGCATACCCTTGCAGGATGAGTTTCCCATTCAGTAAGTAGGGATATTGTGTGATTTAAACAGAAATCAATGTAGATCAATTTCAAATATACTTCAAACAATTTAATCTGTGCAAAAGATACATAAATATGTGATAATGTCTGAAAAATAAGCTAGACAAATAATATTTTACTACACTGCTAGCTCTGTGGAGGTCTAGCCTGGTCCCCTGGCATTCGTTTGCATGGGCAGAGGCGCAGGAGTTTTCATCCATTATCACTCACTTTCCAACCTGGTCCCCTAGCCTTTGTACCGGAAACAAGTTTAAACGAGCTGAAACGAGTTCAACCGTGGCTGGTTGGGTCGCACCGTGGCTAGTTGGGTCGCTCCGTTTTGCGCTGAATATGCTTATGGGTCACATGCAACATCGCCACCCATCACACAGCCTCACTGACCTAGATTCTTTATTATAACAAACAGAGGGCATCTCGGGGTCCAGACAGAGTTCGCTCAACCAACTGTTTCATTTTTTTTGTTTTTCTAAATGTGTGTAATAATAAATAATACCCAGATTTATGCACCCATCAACGTCAGTCTGTCATTATATGGCTCTTGTTATTCATCAACATGTTTATCTGAAACAGTAGAAGGCGAGTAAGGCGAAGTGACGTCACCAGGTGAAATGAAATTTTCACAGGTGTTTAAGGCCCTGTCACACTACGACGTTTCTCATGAATGCGCTTCGACGCATGGCAACGTGTTGCCTTTTTGGGCGAAATGTCGGTACACGTCCGGTACATTACCGGCACGTTACCGGCGCGTCGGTACACGTAGACTGATAGCAATGTGTGATCCAACACGTCGGCTCCCGTCTGCACATGCCGGTGTGCGCCGATCGTTTTGTGATTGCACAAAACTTTCGATGGGCCGCAACGCGCGTCAGCGTGTTGGCGGGCGCGTTACGGACGAGTTACCAACACGTCAACACCCGTTGGCGGCGCGCCGGCGGAACGCTGGCAGAACGCTGATCAACGTCAGTTAACGTTGGCTTTTTTTTCCCCAAAATGCGAGCGTTCCGCCGGTGCGTCGGCAACGTCCCATCGACAGGTAGTCTGCGCAATATTGGCGTTGTGCCAGCATTTCTAGGCGCGTTGGACGTGTTGCCGGCACGCCTGGATGCGTTGGCGGCGAGTGTGGACGCGCTGCGGGTGCGTCCTAACGTGTTGCTGGCGGGTATGTACGTGTTGACACGGTACTAAGACGACACCAATGCGCCGTCAACCCGCCGACAGCGCGCCAACAACATGCCGATGGCACGCTGGGAACCCGCTGGCGGGACATTGACATGTTGTTCCGCCGCACATCGAAAGGCATTGGGCGCACGCCAAAAACACACCACTAATATGCTGCAACCCGTCAAACTTTCTCCCACAACGCCGAAAAGTTGGACGTTTCTCGATGGGTTGCAAATATTTTGCCCGTTGGCGGCGCGCCGGGGGAAACGTCGTAGTGTGACAGGGCCTTAAGGATTTGAAGGTTGATTGCATCAGAGAACCGACATGATTTAATTGTTATGATGCTAGCACTGGAATGGTAGAAGAGTGGGTTCGAGGCTCACTCCAAGTGCAATCTTTCCCATTTAAAGAAAATCATCCCCCACCACAGTAATGCATTTAAAAAAAGATTCTTGTAGATTTATGCTGCCTATCATGGATAAGTCTGAATAGACTTGTTTTCACCATTAGACAGTATATCGATAGAAAGCATGAGCCTACATTTTTACCGACCCAAGGGATATTTAACCTCCCACACCACATAGACATGGTATGAGAGCAACCGGCCTTTGATGATGCTGTAAGTTATACACAATGGTGGAAATCAAAATTGGTAGAGGTGGAGGGGGGCATGGGGAATCGAACCACTGGGATTTTGTTATTTAGTCTGGTGCATACCATTACTAGGATAGGACGAGGACTGGTTGGCTCAATGTTAGGATAATGTGACTGAGTGGGATGTCAGTAGCATGATGTCCCATAAAGGCAACACTATGAAACCGTCATAAATATGTATCATCATCCAGTACCTGTCCTAATCTGATCCCAAATGTTAATAGGATGTGAAACCCCCAAAATGATTTCGTAGGAAGTGTATATGTGAAGCGCCAGTCTCAGTGTGGGTTGTCTAACAAGGCATTGAATACATCCGGTTGTGGCAGACGCTCAGAAACCGGAAACCGTCGTCCTTGACATTATCAGGAATCCACTATCTCCACAGCGTCCAAACACCAAGGGACACACACACCTCATTAAAGCAGCCACTGTCTGAAACCAAGCAATTGACCTATATTTGATCTTATTTATATATCAGGCTTCAGGGGCCTACCTTCCATATGAGACTGTCTCAAAAGGTACTAAGCAATATGGGACAAAACTTTGTCCATTGTAACAATCAACATACTCTCTGCTTATGCATTTGCTCGGGATAAACTGATGTGTTTTTTACATGGTGTTTCATAATCCCAATAGAATACATATTGATTTGAAGCAAATGTCCTTGTGTTTTCAGTGTAACCGTTTCTGTGCTGTTTTGTGTCAATTGTTACAATGGACAAAAATTAAAGAGTTATCACCTTTTGAGACAGGTTCACATACGCAGGTACGCAGCTGCATACCGTTTGATATCAACAAATTTTGTTTTATTCCAATAGCATTTTATTCCATCTGAAAATCCCAAGCTAGGCCCCTGAATTTACACACTGGAGCATCCATTAAAGTTGCATTGTCCGATGGTTTTGAGTTTCTTTCATTTTCTGAGATAAATTCTTTATAATCTACCTTACTTTAGTTTGGGTACTGCAATACCTCAGGGAGTTTGACGCCCCTGCCCTGCAGATTTGTAAACTACTGCCTTGTGGTACAGGTTCTTGACAGAACCGAAGGCTAAGGGAGTAAACCCTAAACAGAAAACCATGTCACTGTGGCAGCATCAAGGGCAGTTGATGTATGGAACTCCCAACATCTCCAGACCAGCCAATGCAGGGACAAATATTTGTGCGCCTGTCTGGACATGTTCTTGCCGGTGTGAGACCTCTATTTCCTCCCCGAGAGAGTGCCGCTGGTAACTTGCAAAAGCCAGCAGCACTTCAACACTTTTGCAGGCAGCTTTCATGAAATTAATGAAAGCAGTCTTTGTCGCATCACGACCGACAGCACGATGATGACGATGATAACTTTAGTTTGAAGTAATTTTGATTTAAAATGATTAATGCTGGGAGATATTGTAGTGGTCTGCACTGACCTCTCAGGCAAGGAGCCGCATAGGCAGGTAGGCATGGGTAGTATGGTGGTATCAGGGAGCCTAGGTGGTGTAATGGTTAGCACACTGGCCCGGAATGCAAAGAGATGTGGGCTCGAGTCCCGCTCTAGACGCAATATTTCCTATTTTCATCACCTCCACGACAATATTTTAAGTGCAAACATGCACAATTAATTAGTCTTCTCTGTGGCAGAGTGGTTAGAGTGTCTGACTTTTTTCTAGGTCGGACTCTTAATCTGAAGATCCGTGGTTTGATTCCCAGTGCCCCCCCCCACATCTGCCAATTTGGATTTCCACTGCTGTGTATAACTTATAGCATCATCAAAGGCCCGTTGCTCTCATACCATGTCTATGTGGTGTGGGATGTTCAAAATCACTTGGGTCAGTAAAAGTGTAGACCGGGGCCTTCTATCGACAAACTGTCTAATGGTGAAAACAAGTCTATTCAGTCTTATCCATGATAGGCAGTATAAATCTTCAAGAAAAGAACATATTTGTCAAAACTCTGATCCCAGAGGCTTCAGCAGTAACAGGTTCGATTGATTTTGTATTCCCTTCTGTGCAGCAACAAATGCTGAATCAGCATCTAAGCTGGATTTGTAGAATCAAATATAGGTAAGTGTTTTGGTTTTGAAAATTTGAAGTTTTCATCGGATTAGGCAACTTTAAGCAATTCCTGCAGTTTGGTTCTGTGGTGCTATGCTCGGCAACCACAATTGATATGTCCAGCATGACATGAGAAAATTACCTTAGCTTGTCTTCACTTCAAATATCTCCAAATTTAGCCATTTAAAATTAAGTTACTTTGAAGGAAAATAAAGTAGATTAAAGCTGCATAGATGAAGACATTACATTTTCAAAACTAAAGCCACTATCTAGCATTGATTCTACATATCTAATTTAGATACCGGTGCACTTATCAAACATTTGTCGCCACACAGAAGGGAATATGGAGGCAATTAAATAGAATCAGCCACTGCAGAACCATATGGTGTCAGACTTTTGGCATGTTTGCCTAAATATGTTTGCCTGTATGCTTGCACTTCAAATATCTCCAAGATTAGCCATTTAAAATAAAAGTTATTTCAAAATCTCAGAAAATAGAAGAAACTGAAAACCATCGGACTGTGCAACTTTAATGCCAGTGATTAACCTAATATATTGAATCTAAAAAATTCAAAAATATCAAAATTATGCAACTTTAACTTGAGCAACATACACTGTGCCCCTTTAAGACGAGTGCATCTGTTATCTGGTTAAATTTGCATAGTCCGTCCGGTCGAAGCATCAAATTTTCAAAACCATAGCATCCAGCTAAATGTTATTCTAGATATCAAACTTAGATACTGATGCGCTTATCAAACATTTGTTGCCACATAGAAGGGAACTCTGAGGCAATTTAAGTAAGAGAACCTGATACTGCAGAAGCCTATGGTGTCAGAGTTTTGGTGTGCTTCCCAAAATAAATTGTGTATGCTTGCACTTCAAATATCTCCAAAGTTATCCATTCAAACTAAAGTAAGGTAGATCATAGCAATCAACCTAATATATGTATCTCAGAAAATGGAAGAAACTCAAAACCATTGGACTATGCAACTTTAATTACAGTGATTAACATAATATATATATCTCAGAAAATGGACGCAACTCAAATTGACTATGCAACTTTAATTATTGCGATTAACCTAATGTTTTTAATCTAAAAGATATGCTAGAAATTCTAAAATATCAAATTATGCAACTTTAGGCTGAACAACATACAATGTGCCCCTTTAAGACGAGTGCGTCTGTTATCTGCTTAAAGCTACATAGTCCGATGAAAGCATCAAGTTTTCAAAATCAAAACACTGACCTAGAGCCCGTCCTGATATGACCTTAGATGTTGCTAGGACGTAAAACAACAACAAACAAACAAACTGACCTAGATTTGATTCTACATGATTTATCTAACTTAGATATTGATACACATATTAGACATTTGTTGCCACATAGAAAGGAATGCCAAGTCAACTTTAAGCTGAACAACATACAATGTGCCCCTTTAAGACGAGTGTGCCTGTTATCTCGGTAAGATGCTCTAGTGTTTCCGAAATTACCTGTAGGGAAATCAGTTATGCTTGGTGTATTCTGGTTCTTTCAGAGACATCATTAGCATCGTCAGTAAGCCACACTGGTGATGCTTCGTTAGTGATTTAGGTTTCTGTTGCCCAAATCTGCACATGACTTATTTTATGATCCTAATTCCATTGTGCCTAGTTGGTTATGGCTGCTGCAGTGGATGTTTGCTTAAATGATCTAACCATTCAGACAGAGGCTTTCCCGCTGAGCCAATCACTGTCATGTAGGACAAGTGGATTAAATCCCGACAGCAGGATGAATTCAATGAAATATCATCATGCTGTCGGTCGTGATGCGACAAAGACTGCCTTCATTACTTGACTGTCGCTCTCCATTTAGCTCTCTGCTGTGAGAGTGATGTCCATGAGTCGGTCTTAATGTCTCTCAGCTTCAGGTTTCTCTTGATGGTATCCTTGAACCGGAGACGAGGGCGCCCTCTCTTTCCGTAACCAGAAGACAGTTGAGAGTAGAGGATCTGCTTTGGTAACCTCTCTGATGACATCCTTATGAGGTGTCCAGTCCACCGGAGATTCTTTTTGATCAGAAGATCTTCCATAGAGGGCAGCCCTGTCCGTTCGAGTATTTCCTTATTTGTCCATCAGATAACGTTCCCCCATACTGATTATATAACGCACAATCTGATCGTCATTGCCATTGGGTTAAGGAAACACTGCTTCGAGAACAGCTCCAGCATTGCCACTAATTTGTCATTGCCATCGATTAAGGAAACAGTGCTTCTAGAACAGCTCCAACATTGCCACTAATTTGTCATTGCCATCGGTTAAGGAAAGAGTGCTTCTAGAACAGCTCCAACATTGCCACTAATTTGTCATTGCCATCGATTAAGGGAACAGTGCTTCTAGAACAGCTCCAACATTGCCACTAATTTGTCATTGCCATCGATTAAGGAAACAGTGCTTCTAGAACAGTTCCAACATTGCCACTAATTTGTCATTGCCATCGATTAAGGAAACAGTGCTTCTAGAACAGCTCCAACATTGCCACTAATTTGTCATTGCCATCGATTAAGGAAAAAGTGCTTCTAGAACAGTTCCAACATTGCCACTAATTTGTCATTGCCATCGATTAAGGAAAGAGTGCTTCTAGAACAGTTCCAACATTGCCACTAATTTGTCATTGCCATCGATTAAGGAAACAGTGCTTCTAGAACAGTTCCAACATTGCCACTAATTTGTCATTGCCATCGATTAAGGGAACAGTGCTTCTAGAACAGTTCCAACATTGCCACTAATTTGTCATTGCCATCGATTAAGGAAACAGTGCTTCTAGAACAGCTCCAACATTGCCACTAATTTGTCATTGCCATCGGTTAAGGAAAGAGTGCTTCTAGAACAGCTCCAACATTGCCACTAATTTGTCATTGCCATCGATTAAGGAAACAGTGCTTCTAGAACAGTTCCAACATTGCCACTAATTTGTCATTGCCATCGGTTAAGGAAAGAGTGCTTCTAGAACAGCTCCAACATTGCCACTAATTTGTCATTGCCATCGATTAAGGAAACAGTGCTTCTAGAACAGTTCCAACATTGCCACTAATTTGTCATTGCCATCGGTTAAGGAAAGAGTGCTTCTAGAACAGCTCCAACATTGCCACTAATTTGTCATTGCCATCGATTAAGGAAAAAGTGCTTCTAGAACAGCTGCAACATTGCCACTAATTTGTCATTGCCATCGATTAAGGGAACAGTGCTTCTAGAACAGTTCCAACATTGCCACTAATTTGTCATTGCCATCGATTAAGGAAACAGTGCTTCTAGAACAGCTCCAACATTGCCACTAATTTGTCGTTGCCATCGATTAAGGGAACAGTGCTTCTAGAACAGTTCCAACATTGCCACTAATTTGTCATTGCCATTAAGGGAATAGTGCTTCTAGAACAGCTGCAACATTGCCACTAATTTGTCATTGCCATCGATTAAGGGAATAGTGCTTCTAGAACAGTTCCAACATTGCCACTAATTTGTCATTCCCATCGGTTAAGTTATCAGTGTTCCCAAAACAGCTCCAAAATTGCTGCTAATTTTAATGTTCCAAGAGTGGTTAGAGCGAGAAGCAAATTATTATGCCCTCATGCGGGGGCGTATCCACGGAAAATACCACCTATAACAAGCACTGAAACTGTGCCCTTGTGGAAACGTCCGGCACCATTCTTTTAGATAACTTTACCATAATATCAGCTCAAGTGGCGCCCCCTTCAAGTGGCACCCTGGGCATGTGTCACACCTGCAATACCTTAGGTACTTCTGCGAAGGCCACTAAAGTCTGTCGATACATATCAATCAACAAATGGGGCAGGGCATCTATTGGTGGACACCTTTATTTTGTTTGGTAGTAAATATGTTTATTCTGCTGAATAAATTTGTTGCCAGTGCCGAAGCACTGGTCTTCCAGCCATTTTTCAATTCTGGATTATTTACACAAGGATTATTTACACAAGAATTATTTACACAAGGATTATTTACACAAGGATTATTTACACAAGGATTATTCACACAAGGATTACATACACAAGGATTATTTACACGAGGATAATTTACCCGAGGATAATTTACACAAGGATTATTTTCACAAGGAGTATTTACACAATGATTATCTACACAAGGATTATTTACACAAGGATTACTTACACAAGGAATACTTACACAAGGATTATTTACACGAGGATAATTTACACAAGGATAATTTACACAAGGATTATTTACACAATTATTATTTACACAAGGATTATTTACACAACGATTATTCACACAATGATTATTTACAAAACAGTTATTACACAACGATTATTTACACAACGATTATCTACACAAGGATTATTTACTCAATGATTATTTACACAAGGATCATTCACACAGGGATTACTTACACAAGGATTATGTATACAAGTATTAAATAAATGAGAATAATTTATACAAGGATAATTTACACGAGGATTATATACACAAGGATTAGTCACACAAGGATTATTTATACAAGGATTATTTACACAAGGATCATTTACATGGGGATAATTTACACAAGGATAATTTACACAAGGATACTTTACACAGAGATTATTTACACAACAAATATTTACATAAGGATTATTTAGACAAGGATTATTCACACAAGGATTATTCACACAAGGATTATTCACACAAGGATTATTCACACAAGGATTATTTACACAACGATTATTTACCCAACGATTATGTACACAACGATTATTTACGCATTTACATATTAAGATGCAATTTGAAGTACTGGTTATTGTCTTCGTGTTCTAGGCATGAAAGATGAGTGTTGACTAGCGGAAGGAAAGAAGAAGGACGAGAGAATGAGGGAGAAGAGGAGAGAGGAAGAGAAGGAAGGGAGGAAGGAGAGAGGGACAGAAATAAAAGGAGACAATGAGAGAAGGAGAGAGGGTGAGTAGGAGTGACAAAGAAGAATGAGGGAGGAGAGGTGGAGAGGGAGAGAAAGAAAGGGAGGGAGGGAGGAGAGAAGGACATAAAGCAAAGGAGAGGATAGAGGAAGAGTAGGAGCACTAGAGAGGAAGAAGGAGAGAGGAGAGGTGGAGAGGGAGAGAAGGAAATGGTGAGATGGGCAGACGGAGAGAAGGAGAGAATGAGACAAGGAGAGAAGAAAAGTGAGTAAGGGAAAGGAGAGATAGTGAGATGGGCAGACGGAGGGAGGGAGAGAATGAGACAAGGAGAGAAGAAAAGTGAGTATGGGAAAGGAGAGATAGTGAGATAGGCAGACGGACAGAGGGAGAGAATGAGACAAGGAGAGAAGAAACGCGAGTAAGGGAAAGGAGAGATAGTGAGATAGGCAGATGGAGGGAGGGAGAGAATGAGACAAGGAGAGAAGAAACGTGAGTATGGGAAAGGAGAGATAGTGAGATAGGCAGATGGAGGGAGGGAGAGAATGAGACAAGGAGAGAAGAAAGGTGAGTAAGGGAAAGGAGAGATAGTGAGATAGGCAGACGGAGGGAGGGAGAGAATGAGACAAGGAGAGAAGAAAGGTGAGTAAGGGAAAGGAGAGATAGTGAGATAGGCAGACGGAGGGAGGGAGAGAATGAGACAAGGAGAGAAGAAAGGTGAGAAGGGAAAGGAGAGATAGTGAGATGGGCAGACGGAGGGATGGAGAGACAAGAAGAGAAGAAAAGTGAGTATGGGAAAGGAGAGATAGTGAGATAGGCAGACGGGCTGAGGGAGGGAGAGAATGAGACAGACGGACAGAGGGAGAAAATGAAACAAGGAGAGAAGAAACGTGAGTAAGGGAAAGGAGAGATAGTGAGATAGGCAGACGGAGGGAGGGAGAAAATGAGACAAGCAGAGAAGAAAGGTGAGTAAGGGAAAGGAGAAATGGTGAGACGCAAGGGGAGAAAGGGGAAGGAGAGACACGAGAGAGGGATAGAGGGAGAGAATGAGAAGGGGAGAGGGAATGGAAAGGGGAAGAAATGGAAAGGGAAAGAATGGGGGAGAATGAGGAAGGGAGAAAGGGAGGAGGAAAGAGAAATAGAGGAATAGAGCGAGAAAAAGAGAAGGAGAGAAAAAGAGAAGGAGAGAAAAGGATAGGAAGAGAGGAAGAGAGCTCAGGAGAGATGGGAGAGGGAGATAGGGAGATGAGTAAGGGAAAGAGCTAGGCAGAGCTGGGAAGGAAGAGAGGGATGTGAGAGAGAAAGAGCTAGGGATAGATGAGAGAGGGGGATGAGAGAGAAAGATCTAGGGAGAGATGGGAAGGGGGCGAGAGGGAGATGAGAGAGAAAGAGCTAGGGAGATATGAGAGAGGGAGATGAGAGAGATGAGAGAGAGAAAGATGTAGGGAGAGATGGGAAGGGGCGAGAGGGAGATGAGAGAGAGAAAGAGCTAGGGAGAGATGAGAGAGGGAGATGAGAGAGAGAAAGAGATAGGGAGAGATGGGAAGGGGTCGAGAGGGAGATGAGAGAGAAAGAGCTAGGGAGATATGAGACAGGGAGATGAGAGAGATGAGAGCGAGAAAGATCTAGGGAGAGATGGGAAGGGAGAGAGGGATGTGAGAGAGAGAAAGAGTTAGGGAGAGATGAGAGAGGGAAAGAGCTAGAGAGAGCTGAGAGAGGGGGAGAGAAGGAGAGAAGGAGATGGGAGATGGAGAGATGGAGACGAGAGAGGAGTGATTGTCAGATGGCCGATGATATTTTTCGGTGTTAATTAATTTGGTGTCGGTTTCATAAAAAGTCGTTTCCGGTGACAGTTCAAAAGTTCTTCTTCCGCAGAGTATGCCTGTCTTTCTGTCAGGACCATGTATATTAAGTCACCTCTACCAAACCTAACTACAGTATAACCCCGTTAAACCAAGCTCGGTTCAACCAAGCGATCGGTTCATCCAAACTTGTTTCGGCGGCCCAGCAAAATACTACCATTTACCATATAAATAAAGTCAGTTAATCCAAATTATCGGTTAATCAAAACAAAATTGTCGAACCTCAGGCCACTTCCGGTACAGGTAAACCAAACTTTCATGTGGTTATTAGGTCAACTGAGACCACACCGACTTGTTTATATGATAATTGGTAGTATTTTGAAGGGACCCTAGAAATTTGTTTGGATTAACCGATCGTTTGGTTTAACTGAGCTTGGTTTAACGGGTTATACTGTATGTACATGAAAAACAATAATCAAAGTGTCCACATACATTGTATATTACATGTGCAATACACGCTGACTCAAAATCAAAGTCGAAGCCAAAGCTCGGTTAAACCAATGATCGGTTAATCCAAACAAATTTCTGGGGTCCTTTCAAGTTTGGTTTAACAGGGTTATACTGTAACATGTTAGACATGGCCCTTTGTCCGCCACTGCTTTTTCAAGCATGTATCCCCGCATGTCAAAT
Organism: Branchipolynoe longqiensis; assembly: GCA_030323885.1. Lineage (NCBI taxonomy): Eukaryota > Metazoa > Annelida > Polychaeta > Phyllodocida > Polynoidae > Branchipolynoe > Branchipolynoe longqiensis. Next base: position 13,238,523 of record CM059193.1, on the reverse strand, counting down.
CTGAAGTAGTTTTTCTCTCTGCTTCAGCGAACCGAATACCACTAAGGCGGCAGACTTATTTAACCACGTGATTGCACATTCTATTTATAGGTGCTGTGTAATTTACAATGGAACTATAGACTTCCTGCTTTTATGTAGTTGCTTGATGTGCCCCCCCTCCCTGGAGACCAGCAATGGTTGTCTCCCAGCATGCATCAAGATTACCAGATGCTTACTTTTATTATTAGTTATTACATTCGTCAGAGTTCAATATACCGTACATTAATGTCTCTCAGCTTCAGGTTTCTCTTGATGGTATCTTTGAACCGGAGACGGGGGCGCCCTCTCTTTCTGTAGCCAGAAGACAGTTGAGAATAGAGGATCTGCTTTGGTAGCCTGTCTGATGACATCCTCATGAGGTGTCCAGTCCACCGGAGATTCTTTTTGATCAGAAGATCTTCCATAGAGGGCAGCCCCATCCGTTCGAGTATTTCCTTATTCGTCACTTTGTCCTTCCAGGTTAGCCTCATGATTGAACGCAGATGTTGCATCATGAAGGCATGCAGCTTTTTCACCTGCTGTACACTGTCCAGGCCTCGGCTCCGTATAGTAGGGTGGATAGCACGATTGCGCGGTAGATCTTACCTTTGACCCGAATGGACACATGGTGGTTGTTCCAGAGTCTCTGGCGTAGTCGGCCGAAAGATGCGCTAGCCTTGGCCATCCTCCTCTGTATCTCAGCATCAATGCGTCCATCACTTGATATAGTGCTTCCGAGATAGGTGAATTCCGGAACAGAGTTCAGCTTGTTTCCGTCAACCATGATCTCCTCCTCTCGGGTTCTTGTAGAGTTGGGTTGGTACAGCACCTCTGTCTTCTTGATGTTAATTTTCAGGCCAAACTTCTTTGATGCATCGGAGAAAGCGTCCACTATTTTCTGGGTCTCTTCAGCAGAGTGGGCAACCAGTGCACTGTCATCTGCGAATAGTAGCTCTCCCACCAGTATCTGAGTAGTCTTGGTCTTCGCTCTGAAGTGTGCGACATTGAATCGGTCAGCGCTCTATAATCCTTGTACAGCATATATATATGCTCTATAATTTATTATGGGAATATAAACATGCACTCTATCTTCAGTTCCCTATAATATACTCACTATATATCCTCTCCACTGGCCCTGTGTAGTTAATTACAGTATTGGCCGCATCGGCGCCACCTTGGATGGGCTCTGACCACTGTATCAAAGACCCTATAATACTAAGACGGCTCACTCAGCCTGTACTGTGTAATCAAAATGATCAAACCCACCACTTGGTGCGCTGGCTGCTCTCTTGGTTAAACAGGTGCTATATTATATGTATAAATATATATATGAATGTGAAAGATGTGAGATGATGGCGATGCTGATGATGATGCTGATGATGATGCGTATTTGTTCATAACAATTTCATATTGATGTGTATTCTTACTTACCTATCTCATGTATAATATAATTGTATGTGTTTACATGTGAAACCCCAACCAACAGCCAGGTTGATCAAACCCACCACAAGGTGGCACTGCAAAATTTACATTACCATGGGAGCGGTCTTAGTATTATAGGGTCTTTGACTGTATGCCAGCTGCTTCTGGCCGTTATCGCCTATTTTTTTTTTTTTTTACTAAATGTATTTTATTCAGCGAATAATGTCTTTTGTCAGCGCCAGAGCACTGGTCTTCCGGCCGTTAATTACAATTTGTTGGTACATAAATGACAATATTAGTTGCAATAACAACCACATGAAAAACCTGTTCGATAATAGAAGCATAATATAAATTGACTATTTGTCGTAATAGTAACTGCATGCAATTCCAGTTCAACATATGTATTATGCACTTTGGTGAGCATGCATCAATAAATGTACAAGATGACTCTAGAATTGTCTTTAAACACTTCTTTCTTCCTTTGTTTTCTCTCTTCTCTTTTCAAAAAGATATAACATATCTACAATACACATATATATATACTATATTGCAAATATGCAAATCAGTGGATCCAATCACCAATACCAAATGTGGAAACCTGGCCATTTTTTTTCCTTCTTTTTATCCCATCACGAGTGTTCCGTTCTGTGTGGCCTAATGATGGGATCGCGGTCTGAGATTGCAGTGGGGACTTACATCAGACAGGTTTTATGTCAATTTAAAGGAAAATTTTAGGTAATAGGTTTTGAAAGAAGGTGTAGTAGGGGTGTGGTAGGGGCGGGAAGGGGATCAGCGTGCAGGGCTGTGTAGTGCATTTGAGAACATTTATATATATATATGTATGTACAAGGGTCAGGGCAAGGAAGGCCTTTAGAATACCTATAACCGTGTCAGGGTCTGACATGCCTGTTGTATTTTCATTAAGTTTTTAAATTCAAGGAGACTTGTGGACTGTCTTGTCCTCACTGGAAGTTTATTCCACAAAGTGCCACCTCTGTAAATCGGTGCTTTAGTCAGTTTGTTTGGTGTTTTTAGAAGTGTAGCATCGCTCTGTCTGGTTACTCTGTTTGTATGGTCAACATATTGTTCATCATTGGATCTTTTATACATGAGACTGAGGAGATGTGTGTCCCTCCTTTGGCTAAGGTAGCTGACTTGTGCTTTAGCATGCATTTCCTTTACAGACAGCGTTTTCCCTCTGTAGACAGTTCTAAGTGCCCTGTTTTGAATCCTTTGTAATTTGTTTTCTTGTTGTTTTGTCAGCAGTCCATATATTAAATCATTGTAGTCAATTATTGGAAGAATAGTGGCTTTATATAGTAACAGGGGTGTATTCTCCCTCATGTAGTACCTAATTTTTCTGAAAGTTGTCATTTTTATGGCTATCATTTGAGTAAGTCTTGAGAGTTGTCGATTACCATTTAGTGTAGAATCGAGTGTGGTCCCTAAATATTTGTATGATTCTACCTCATTCAATACTGCATCACCCAAATGTAAATTGATAGGTTGTGCTCTGGATTTTTTTACTTTGGTTGCAAAAATTATGTATTCAGATTTCTTTGCATTAATTGTCAGTTTATTTTCCTTACACCGGATGTTAACCCTTAGCTAGTACATCCTCAACTACCTCTGCTGCAGATGCAATGTTTGGGCTATGGACTGTGAGGGCCGCATCATCAGCAAACAGTGTGAACATGGCCTCATTTGTTACCAAGGGCAAGTCATTAATGAATATGAGGAAGAGTAGTGGCCCAAGCGTGGAACCCTGGGGTACTCCAGTTGTAATTGATCTCTCCATTGACTTAGTGCCATTTATTTTTGTAACTTGTTGTCTATTTGATAGATAGTTGGCTATAAATGTACAAGATTTAGGACCAAGTCCTGCCCTTTCAATTTTCCACAGTAAAATGTCATGGTCGATTGTGTCAAAAGCTTTCTTGAAATCAAGAAAAACAGTTATTGTCAGATCTCCTCTATCCATATTAGTCAGCAGTTCATCTAATAAAGTGGCTAGGGCTATTGTGGTTGATTTATCTTTTCTGAAGCCATTTTGCTGTTTGGCAAGGTAGTTGGTGTCTTCCAAGAAGGTTCTTATTTGATTATGGATTATTTGTTTGATGACTTTGCCAGGGAGGGGCAGTATTGATATTGGTTGCAGTTCATTGCATGATTTAGGATTACTTATCTTTGGTATTGGTGTGACAGTAGCTATTTTCCATTTATCTGGGAATATACCTGTTTCAATGACAAGGTTGTAGAGATGTGTAAATTCATTTATTAGGATGCTAATGGCAGTCTTAATGAAGGCTGAATTTATATTCATCATACCAGATGATTGATATGATGAAAGTTCCTCAATCTTGGTGAGTACTTCTTTTCTTGTTGTTTTCTCAAGATTGTATTCATGTTGATTTGCGACTGGGTGATAATTTTGTGGATACTTGGTTTTTTGTTTGAATTTCTTGGCGAGGTTTGCCCCAATGTCTACAAAATACTTGTTTATTACTTCACCTAACTGACCATCAGGTACTCGCTCACCTGGGCTGTCGTCTACTATGCTGTTTATCTGTGGTTTGGCTTCTGGTTGAATTTGACTTAGTTCATACCAGAATTTCTTAGGATTCTGGTTGTGCTTTATGGCTTGATCAATGTAGTACATAGATTTCGCTTTCCTCACCTCTGTTCTGGCTTTACTTGTTAAGCATTTTGCTATTAACTGGTCTCCTGGGTCTTTGGTTAGGTCAGCCTTTTGCTTAAAATAATCTCTGTCCTTTTGTAGTTCTATCAGTTCATTGGTGATGTAAACAGCCGTGTTCTCTCTTATTTTTAGTTCAGTCATCGGACAAAGTTTATCTGCTGCCTGGTTGATCATATCTTCTAAAATATCCCAACATTTGTTGGGATCCTGTTCTTCAAATATTGTAGTGGGGGTATAACTCTGCAAGATTGTCCTAAGTGCATCAGTTGAAAAGTTTCTATATGTCCTTCCGCAGTATGCGGTGGTTTTTAGGTTGTTTCTGGGTTTCTTTTTGATAATATAGACTGGCTTATGGTCACTGACATTGTAGTTAAGGACTCCTGCTTGATTGCAATACTTGATGTTAGTAAAGGCTAAATCGATTGTGGTTGCAGTAGTTCTAGTTGACCTAGTCGGTTTATCTATCAGCTGTTGGAGCTCATGTTCTGAAGCAAATTGATTTATGATTATGGCTGGTAGCTTTCTCTTAGCACTACAGTCTGCATTGAAGTCGCCTATCAGTAGGGTCTCATACTTGTCTATGTCATCTATTTCACTCATCATATTGCTCAATTCCTCGAAGGCCTGTTTAACACTTCCATCTGGTGGTCTGTACACATTTCCAATTAGGATCCTCTTTGAATAAGGCCTTGTTACAAGCACCCATTGTAGTTCCAGCACAGCATTTGAAATATTTTTATCTGCATATCTATTAGAATCTACTTGTAGAGAATTTTGGCAGTAAATTCCTAGTCCACCTCCAGCTTTGGCTTGCCCATTTAGATGTTTTGCTTTTCGATCATACCTAAGGAAGGTGTAGTTTGTTATTGAAGTTAGTTTTTTTCTATAAGGCTATTGAGCCATGTTTCTGATACTGTGAAAATATCAAGTCCCGATCCTGGCAGATCAATTCTTAATTGCTCTATTTTATGTGTGAGACTACGTACATTTAGGTGTGTTATTTTGAAACCTGGCAGACCCTTCAGTTCGTTCAGAGGAAGCCTGCCCAGCCACTTGTCCCATGCTCATATCCTCTGCACACTGTCCCCCGGTACCCAGTCCAAACATTTGAGTTCAGTTCAATTCTATTTAACCACAAAAATGATATGATAATGAACAAAATAATAAAACAATGCTATATAGTATAATATATAATATATATATATATATATATATCAATTTTTTTTTT